>BPLR01007655.1:0-43377 GCA_021605095.1 Caerostris extrusa
TCACTTGAATTAATCAAAATATTGTTATAGTGAAAAATCTTTAAAAGTTAGATTTGCTTGAGGGTATTTTTACGAAAGTTGCCTAGATCTCAGCAGTTAACTACACAAGGTTAGAGTTGTTGAGTAGTTAGCGTTGTTCAGCTATTCTATTCAGATCAAAAAATGGTCCTTTTTTAAATATAAATAAACGGGATTTTTCCAATATTCTTTTCTGAAATATAACTATTAATGTAACTGGTCACTCCTGGTATAGTATCTTTACCTACTGTATATTCACAGAAAGTTATTCAAATCTTACATAAAATTAGGTTAAAGAAAAGGACGCAGAAATATATTTTACATAATTATCTTTTGCATAGCCATGACCCATGCAGCATGAAATACGACCATCGTTCTCAAGGTGCGCATGATCGCTTAAACCGATCCAACAAGTTTTGTCTTTCACTTTCGGAGCATTTACGGATCAAACCAGAAGCGATGACCTCCAAAACATGTCGTGAGCTCTGTTTATGTGTTTGAATTTTAATAAAAATCCTTATGTTACAAATGAAAAAAAAAAAATATCAGATTTTTTACTGAAAATATTTCCATTAGTTTTGAAAAAATATCAGATTTTTACTGAAAATATTTCCAGTATTAGTTTTGAAAAATATGTGGTTTTTTTCAGAAATATGTGGTGGTTGGTAAATTATATGTGGTTTTCAGATAGATTCTAAAAATATAATTTTTATTGTTTTTGAATTTGTTGCTTGTATGAATTACATTATTACATTTGTTTTTTACATTGCTTGTATTATTACATTTATTACAAAAACTTAATTAGAAGTTTTATATTTACATTATAATTTTTTTAACGAAAACTCATAATACTTATTTGATTTTAAAATTATTTAACTTAAATTGTTGTTTAAAAGTCTTTAAAACTAATTGTTCAAAATTATATAGTTAAACTTATAACTTTTCACATAGCAATAGTACTCAATATGAATATACTAAAATTGTAGTTCTTAATTAACAAACAGTAATGTTTTCATTACACAAAAAAAGGGAAAAGCTAAACAAAAATTCTATGTCTACTGACTTAATGTATGCAGTCAAATAGCATTAAGGCCCACTGAACAAGCAACAATAAGGGCTGTTGTTACATGCGTAAACGCCACTTGTAAAGGCTGCTGGATATTCTTTTGATCATGAATAGAAAATCGTTCATTCATATATCCACGAAATTGATAACATGAGTGTCAACTTATCTAATAATAATGTTTTTATGTATGATATTTCAATTTTAAGATAAAATACGATGCTTGTTAGTGAATAATAGCCTAAAATTAAAAAATCCAATAGAGTTAAATATGATGAAACGCTCGTAAGAAATGAATTTATTAAACAAAAAACCACCTTTATTTATCTATTTTCTCAAAATCAAGTAAATCGATTTCAAAAACCTAAAAAAAATACACACATTTTATATATTTATATACTAGCACAACCCGGAAAAAGTTGTCCTGTCAATAAAAAAATGCATTGTAGAAAATTACATATCGCTATTATATTCTCCATGTTTCACTATAGGTGGTGCATACTCCTTTCATTGCATATCGTTTGAACAGTCTATACGAGGAAATGCTTCAGCCCCATCTGGTGGCAAATCATACTAAAGTGGATAGCGCGAACCTATTTTCCACACTCGAACACATATTATTACCAATTGTATTATATATAGTATGTATTATTGCATATTATTCCAATATATATTATTATCAATTTTCGTAGCGATAGGTTGGACAGTATAGAAGTTGATGAACTGCAGCACCACTCTGGTGGCGATTTACAACAAAGGCCCTAAAAAACATTCGCCCTGTTTTGACAAACACACAGAAAAAATTCCATCCAAATCGGTCCCGCCATTTAGAAGGAGTTCAATGACAAACACATGTACAGAAGAATTATATATATATATATAAAGATTGTATATATCCAAGAGATATGAAGATGTCAGGCGTCCTACTTAGAGCAAATGTTAAAGCAACGATTAATTATGGAATGTCAAGAGGATTATAAAGAGAAAATATAGAACTAAAAGTTGATGACGAGGCTAATGCAATAATATCTATAAATCTGTTAATTCTAGGTCGGTAACTCAAATTCAGGAGAGCAAAACAGGTGTTTATATATATATATAAACCTCTATTTATGTGATAGATATGTTCTAAATTTTAAGCGAGCAAGATTTTCTAAACAGCATTTCACATAATTTGGCTGGAATTAAATGGAATACAAGTTTAAAAATAACATATAGTGTGCTAATTATAATTTTTCGCAAATTTATTTCTATAAATCTATCAGTATCTTCTAGAATTACGGATTCTTCCCTGATTTAGCTTTTGTTGATCATAAAATAATTAAACAAAAATCATGCAAAAAATAATTTCTTCGATATCTTATAGCGTATTCCGATCACGGGCTACAAAATAGCCATAAAAATATCTCGATGAACATATATAATAATTTGTTTCGTATGAGATCTGCATAATGATGGGAATCTTTAAAAAAAAAATATGTTATTGGGATAAGGTCAATACTTAAGTCTTGGAAAACTGCTTTTTCGACTTTGTTATTTATTCTCTAATTACAAGTTGGGTCGCGACCTTTACCCAATTGTTGATTGAAAAAGATTGTTTGTCTTTAAATTCAACTCACCCTTCAATACAAATTCACCATAAAAATAAAATTAACTATTCTGAAACCCACATTACATATAAATAAATGAGAACAGATGATTTTTTAACAATTTTTTAAATAATAATTTTTATTAAATTTTTAGCTTTAAGTTTTTAAATTTATGTGTTATAACTAAAATGTTTTTAATTTTTAAAGAAAATTACAATAATTTATATTAAAATCAGATTTATTTATACTAATAAAATGCAGACCCTATTTATCTATTTAATACAATTTATAAAAAGTTGAAACTGATTGAAAAGTATAAATAATTGTCAGCACATTGCGCGTACTTGCTAAAGATTTTATATTACATGGAACAAAGAAATGGGGCCTGATGGCCGAGTGACTAGTGCCCTCGCTCTCAGTGCCACAAACTTTAAGTTTTAGCCGCGGCGATGAAATTGAAACTAAAAACATTTTTTAGACTAACCAACAACCATCTAAAATGTATCAGTAAAACTATACTTTAATCTTCCTGCACTTTGATTTTTAAAGCATGTTCTCATTTGATTGAAATTCATTATAAATTTTTTTCTCTTGCGTCTTAAGTGCGCGTGATTTTACAACAGTAAATGGATTTGGCTTGATGGCTGAATGACTAGCGCTTTGGCTGTTATCAGATTACTAGCGCTTTGGCGATTTATAGTTTGCAAGTACACATTTAGTCTTTAGATCTCTTTCTAAATTTCATTGCGTTAAGTATTTACAAAATTTATTTTACAATTCTTTTTTTTTATTTATTTTTTTTTTTATTTATTCCAATATTTTTTTTATTCCAATCCTCAATGCATGCAAAAAGTCATCGGCAGGGATGGCCTTCAAAGCGCTGGCCGATTCACATTGAATCTCTTCAATCGACTCAAAACGGTGTCCCTGGAGTGCTCTTATGAGTTTAGGGAATAGCCAGTAGTCACACGGTGTGAATACGGTGGCTGTGGAACGATATGGGTTTCATTTTTGGCGAAAAAGTCAAGAAGAATCAATGCAATGTGAGATGGTGCATTCAGTGTTTTCGTACCCATCGAGATTTGACGCGTTTGAGGTCCAAATGGAATTGAACGATCTTTTGAAATTCCAACATAATCAGCAAGGTCTCTAATTGTAAATCGACGGTTTGAAAGCACCCAATCTTTAATTTTTGGACGTGAGCTTCGTCTGTTGAGATGGAGGGTCGACCAGAGGGCTCTTTCGTCTTCAACACGTTCTCTGCCTTCCTTGGACTCTTTTACCACTAAACATTTCTTTCCGGTATAGGAATGTTCACTGAAGTCCTTCTGTAACATTCTATATGATTCCGCAAACAAATTGTAACGCAAGTTCTTTGCTCAATGAATTTAGACATTTCAAAAATCGCCGGAATCTGTTGAAATTCCATAACCCCTGGGAATTTTAAATTGAAAATTGGTCTTACTTTTGGGCACAGTAGTATGTTTGGCTTTCTTTTTTTTTTTTTTCTCCACTACATTTTTAGTGAAACAAATAGCAGCTTGTTTATCAGTTAGTATTATTTTTAGCATACATTATATTTATTTAAAATGATTTATATTTCATTCTCGTTTCAAATTATATATTCTGAATTAGAAATAAATCTATATATTATAATATGCTTTGACAGTGATTATTAATTATGCTTTTTTTCCACCTGTTACTGTGTTTTTAGTTATGCCATTCCCCTCCCTCCTAATGTGTTTTTAAAAATCAAAATGAATTATCTTGAATATCTCGAAAACTTTCAGCATATTAAATGTACTTTCGTTTGTTTATTTTTCGACCTTTTCACTCATTGAAATTTTTATAAACACAATTCATTTAACATACATGAATGATAATAAATGTGTAACAAAATTTTACCTTGAAAACTCGAGTTCGTTTTAGAACTGTAACAATTATCTAAAACAATAAATGGCCTTCAACTAAAATTTTATTTATCCAAATGAGATTGCTTCAAACGGATCCATCACTAAAACATTATTGTTATACTTATCTCATTTGATCGACGTCACTATCATACACCCTCCCATTTTTAAAAAAAAGAAAATGGACTGCAGTTACGGTTTCAGTATCTGAGGTTTCAGAGAATAGTGTCTGGCTTTGCTAATGGAAATAGGGGATGGGAATGACAGTGGCAGTGGCAATCGCCCTTGTTTTTCCCGAGCACTCATTTCAACCATGTTATTCATTTTTAAATTAATGAATGTACTACTTAATGAGAATTGAAGTATTGTCTAAGCATACAATAATAATAATACATTAATAATGATAATAATAATACAATAATAATAATAATAATAATAAAATAATACAATATTAATAATAATAATAATAATACAACAACAACAATATTAATAATAATAATAATAGCAATAATACAATATGTTTAATACATACAATAAATATGCCTACTTTTGACTAATGTTACCATTGAATGAGTATGTCATGGGGAAATATGTTATTTATAAACAAGCATATAATTTTGACTTGGAAACATCGATAAAATCTATTCGTATGGGTAGCATGTTCAGAATTGAGCTTTTACGTTTTCATGTTCAATTTGAAATGTTGATAACGTCAAAACTATACATAATTTTGCAAATCTAATGTTTCTTCGTGTAGAGGAAGGTTAAAAGATTCTAGTGGAAGGAAGGAGTCCATTGACATAGAATTCATCACTTAGCTGTAAGTGCTCTCTCTTGATTCAGACGTGTTATGGGAGACATCGTGGATTCATTTGACAGGTCTCGGCAAGATCTCCCTAAATATAACAATAAAAATCACAATCAAACAAAATTTGACTTGGGAAATCCAAGAATATGGAAAATATTTGGTGATGTTTTATAATGTCTGTTTACATTCAATGAAGGTAGGAACAGAAATCTACAAAACGTGTTCCACAAGGAAGAGAGACTCAAACCGAATCCAGAAAGCCCCAAAAGTCATATGTTGATGATAGACGATGTGATTACAGGGTTCGGAGGTTTAGAGGTGAGGCACTTGGCGTTCCAAGTTCGTCTAATACGAGTGACGCCATCGTGCCAATGTTATGTGGGCTCATGCACTTCTCTTGCATGCCGCCATACCAGACGCCGATGGTGACTGCGTGTCCCTCTCTGCTAGACACTGGAGATATCAGACGATTCACAAAGGCGAATTCTCTTCAATTTTCTTGCAACCCGCGGGAACATCACCATCGACTACACTTTTGACAGAAATATAAATCAGTGACTTTATGCTGCTTACTTTTGTTACCATAGGCAGTTACCTAGACCTATAACTAGTTACCATAGACGCATTGGGCGTATGTTAACATTTTAACCTCGTTCTGTTTCAATAAATGTCTACACCCATCTTTCTTTTCCTTTCTTATTTCATCCACTAACTTTCAATTCTCCTCCTCGGTAACCTCTGTGTGCTGATGGCCAATGGACCAGCTCACTGGTCTTTGGTACCATAGGTTTCAGGTTTGAATCCTGGCGGTGGCATGGATGTTTGTGAGGGGTTCGAATCCATGCTAAACTGTAGGTCCCGTTCTAATTAGTCCAAAGTGTACATAAAATGACTTTAGAGTGGCAAACCAAGCCAAACCTCGGTCCCCCTGCAAATGTCAACATAAATGTTTTTCCACTCAGATGTTTTCTACAGAGATGATTTTCCAGATCGGAGTACATCAGCCTTCAGGGTTTTTTTTTTTTACTGAGATTCAGAACATGTAGTATAGTGTCTCATATAGAACAGAGTAAAATGTATTATTATACTATAAAATGAGATCATTAACCTATCATTTTATTTTCCAGACATATATAAGTAAACTAAGAAGTATATGCACTCACTTATATACATAAATAAATAGATTTGCTTAAAAATTAAATTGCAAGATTATTCATTGTGAGGTAATTATCTGAAACAAAACTGGAATTTTGTAAACCATATACACTCAAGAGCCAAAACATTATGACCACCTATCAATAAAGAGTTGGCCCACCTTTGGCGCGCAACACAGCTTCAACCCGCCTTGGCATGGATTAATACCACCACTTAATACCAGTTAAATACCACTTACACCTGATCACGTGCCTTCCACGTCATCCAGGCGAGTTCATTGCAAAATGTAGGGGTGGTCATAATGTTTTGGCTCTTGAGTGTAATTATATAATAATGAAAAGCTATACATTCCGATCGTGATTAAGTAGCAAATATAATATTTTTATATTGTAATTAAATATATATATATAGCTAAAGAAGCAAGCATTATAACTTTATACGTTAAAAAATTATTGAATTATTTTATATGTAGTGTCTCGTCGTTCAGATTTATAGGTACACTTTAATTTTTATTTACAATCATAACTTAAATATATATATATATAAACTTTAGGTTATTATACTATTTACAAAGAAATGGAAATTAAATATTTAAATTTGATTCGCAAGTGTAGTTCACTGAAGGTCCGAGTTCTCGAGTCTACGACGTTTTTGTAGCAGACCTTAATTATCACATGGCGCGATACACGAAACCACAAGGGCTCACTTTGGAAACAGGAGGAAAACTCCGACCTGTTCAGTCACTTCAGAGAAAAAGAGAGCAACACTTTTGTCGATTTGTTGCAAAACACCCTGTCTCACTTACCAAAAACCTCCCTTTAAAAAAATTTATCAAGGGGAGGGGGGTGATCATTCCTAGGATACTTGGTCAGCTCGAGTGTCTCAGCCTATCAACCCATGGTCTACCACTAATCACTATGCAGCAAACCATCACATAATCCATATTCCATTTGTAATTGTTTCGAGCTGTGAAGGTCGAACAGACAATGTTAATTCCATGATGTATCATTATCCATGGCATTGGTTATCTGCTGTCAGGTTTGAGTGACAGGTGATTCTCATTAGAACAAGACATTAATTGCATGTAGCATATATATTCATGACACTGCTTATCTTCTTTCAGATTTGAATGATAGGTTGTTATTATGCACTTTTTAAAGAATATGCATTTCTTTCCCTGAAATGGAAATGCTATATCTCTTTTCGTGGAAGAAATGCTACATACTATGTATGAAGCTTTTAGATTTGCTACATAGAGTATGTTTAAATTTTTAATATAGTAAATTTTGATAAAAAGATTAAGTACAAAAATTTTTTTAAATGTTTAAAGTTTATAATTAAATATAAATTTCTGTTAAAGAGAATGGGAAACAAAACGTCTACTTTTATCAACTTTATTCACAGAATATTTATACAGAAATAAAGGTTTATCAGAATAACACATTCAAGTCATGATAATATGCTAACACAAAGTGTAATCACAAAACATAAAGTGCTTAAAAATTTGATTTAACATATATAGCAAATATATATATATGCATATAAATAAACTTGTTTGATGTAGTTTGTGATTACATAGAGAGGGTTTGATGAGTTTTTATAGAAATGTCATTTATACAAATATAATGATATAATAACAGAACTATATATTAATAAGATAGAATGAGTAAGTAGTTTTTGATAAACTTAATACAATTTTATCATTGCAATACAATCGTTTTAGAAAATTTCATTTGTGATTTCATTTGTGTTTGATGTAAATATATGGTTAATAAAGGATTTTTATAATCTTAACTTTCTATAAAATTAACTTTTTAACTATTTTATTTGTTACAGAGTAAAATATATTTCTCACTCAATCCATAGTAATTAACAATAAATCAATAAAATTGAAAAACAATAAAAACAATAATTTCAGTATTCACACAACAACAATAAAATATTTTAAAAATCTATTCTGGCTATCCAATTTTTAATTAGAAGCATAAAATTATATTTCCTTGACACAGTCATATTTATTTGACACAGTCACTTGATGCAATCATATTTATTTGATACAATCACTTGATACGGTCATATTTATTTGAGACAGTCATTTGATACAAGCATGTTTATTTGATACAGTCACTTAATACAGCCAGTTGATACAAGCATATATAAATACAATCATTTGATGCAAGCATATTTGCTTGTTGCAGTCATATTTATTTGATACAAGCCTATTTATTTGATACAGTCCCTTAATATAATCAATTGATACAATCATATACATTTATTACAGTCATTTGATACAATCATATTTGTTTGATGCAGTCTTATTTATCTGATACAGTTATATTTATATGATACAAGTAAAATTTGGTTAATATCAATCATTTTTGGTTAATATTAATCAAATATAATTATGCTAGTGCTTTAATCGATGAAATTTAAGTTAATATAATAAAGTAAATAAATTAAACACTATATATGATACAATATAATTCACAATTAAGTAATATACGCTTTACGTATTTAGAGGCATTTCATTTACGATTAGATTCACAGCATAATTCACTTAAATCATCTTTCACTTGAGGCATTTCATTTGCCTGACAATATGTATTCTAAGAAATTGGAAATTCTGTACAAAAAAAAAAGAACAATCTACAATTAAGTACAGCATTTTGAAACATTAATCAAACGTTCGTTCTGTATTTACAAATTGGAATTCTGAGCAATATTTCACCATAGGTATTTGATCATTGGCAAATGTTTGACAATAGACATTGGGCCATTTGCCAATATTCGACCCTAGACACAACATGCGGTTATACACTAACTTGATGAGTGTCTCCTGGGCGTGATCTGTATGAGAATTCCGTTGTAGGACCTGAGCACCATCTCTGCCGTGAGTTGGAGTTGGTCTCTGGGAATCAAGGATTTGATCTCGTAATTCTGCAGCACGTGCGCGAGCACTACTTTTTGCTCCATCATGGCGAATCTCTGGCCTGAGGAAAGAGACATTTTTAAAAGGCACAAAGGATAGTATAAAAGGTAAATAAAAGATACAAATATGTCAAAAAACACTAACTACATAATCTATAATAAAATATCTATTAAAATGAAACAAATCATTTTGAAAATAATTATATACAGCAAAATTTAAAAGCCAAGTAAATAAACAGATATTAAAATATAATATAGTAAATATTAGAAGTCAGATTTCGAATTTTAATTTTAACTTATTATTATTTAATTTTTTTATAGTAAATATTAGAAATCTTACTTTTTTTCTTTGTATTTCAATTTTTTTTATCTGTTTCTTAGATAAAATTACAAAAATATTCTTGTTAGTTATTTTTAATTAAATGAAAACGTTTTTCATTCACATCAGATCATCAAAATGGCATAGAATTATTATGATTTTAATTTTCAATTATATTTTTATTGTTATATTTTTTTTTAAACTTATAACAGCATTATCCTTGTAAAAAGGAAAATGCTAGCTGATGAAAAGTAGACAAAAAACCCTATTGTGAATTCTTGGTTAAGAGTGATTACCATTTTTTACTAATTTATGTTATTTAAGGCAAGATATTTAAAAATCTCAAATTTTTAATTCTGTATCAATATACTAAAATTAAAACTTTTATTTTCTATAAAAGGCAACGCTGTGTCATATCTTCTAGTTTATAAAATGAAATGGATTGGTTATCTGTACTTAAAGCATGGAACCAAATAAATACACTATTACATAATGCGTTATCGAATTTTGCCATTTAATTCATAAAGATTTTAATTTTTAATCTCAGTACGATACAGTTATAAAATGCTGGCTTATATATGTAATATATACATATATAAGCAAAATATAAGATATATAGGCAAAACATAAAATTTCTTGGCATTGAACCATGCATTGGAACATTAATTGATATATAATCAAATTTATATACTTGGAAATTCATATTCACATAAATACGAATTTCTTATAATTTTTTTCACATTTTCAGTTAAAGTGATTATATTAAATCATGTATCCATTTTAAATAAAAATATATTAGTTGTACTATTAAATTAGTATCAATAATTTAATTTTAGTATTCGTTCATTTATAATTTTTTATGACTCAAAAATTGCCACCAATATGATTTACTGTTTCTTCTATTTTTCCATTTAAAATGTTGTAAACATCAAAGCATTTTTAAAATATAGGCATAATATTATAGATCAAAGTAGTTTTTAAAAAGAAATGGTATAAAATATACAAAAAATATTTTTAAAATTTAAAAATCAATACAATCAATAATAAATAAAAATTGGGGTAATTTAGATTTTACATATATATAGTGTAAAATCCAGTATTGAGTATTATATACTCTAACAGCCACAAATGCATTTATATATGTATATATATATATTTGGCATTTGTAGCTGCTGGAGAAATTATTTATCTTAACATTGATTTATAGGTATATAAGAATTGAAGGTATATTAATAAAATATAATATTTGTGGTACTGAACCATATATTGGAATTCTTAATATATATTTATGTATATATATATATATATATATATAATCATATTCATCCATATACTGCAATATTATTCGATGCAACATAAAATTTGCACTATTCAAAAAATAATGATGCTATGAATATTTTATTCACAATATACAACTGATGACAATTGATGACAACTGACAATTCATGTTTAAAATTGCTTTATAAATATATTGAAATTGTGCAGATTTATTAGACTTTAAATTAACAATTCTTTGCAAAATGTTTTAGATTTCGTAACAAACCTTTCATTTATTAAACCTAAAACTTTGAGAATTTTTGAGAAAAGAATTTTTGTTCTGCTAGAAAGGACAGACATTTAGGTAATAACTTTCTGTATAATGTAATTCTTACATAAAAGATAATAACTGACATAAGTGTACGCGATATTTCCGGAATTCAAACAATTACCTTTAAGCACACTCAACATATGCATGGATGCAGAGAAAGTAAATATTGATTATTTCAACACTAATTTACCAATGCAGTTCCGAGGCCCAGCTGAGAAGGGCACATAAGCAAAGGGATGTCGACCGCTGAATTTTCCGGTAAGAAACGATCCGGATCAAATTTTTCGGGATCGGGAAATACCTCGGAATCTCTATGCAGCATGTATGTGAAAATCATACAGTTTGTACCAGCTGGGATGGTATAGCCATCTGAAACAGAAAACATATTATAACAAAGAATAACCACAGTGCTTAAAATAACAATCAAACAGGGAATGGTTATTAGATTAGATGTTTCCCAAAAATTACAAGTTGCCAAATTTTTTCCTGTATAAACTGTTAAAGTAAAAGATAAGTTAAATATGTACATAAAATTATGGATACAAGTTTTAATTATCAAGAATTTCAAAATGTATAATAATTAGCAGTACAGATTGAAAACTGATTCAAATGTAAGTTAACTATTGGTAAAAAATATTTTATGAAACCAATTTTAGAACATTTAAGTCCTTTTACAAAAACATACTTACTTGAGAATGGTGTTTCATTTTTTGTGTTTCTTCTATTTGTGTTTCTGTTGTGTTTCTTTAATTTTGGGAATCTTGCAGCACGTTTTAGAAATTATTCCTGAGCTTGTTTAATTTGAGTATGAGTAAAAATTGAATTATTGTATTAATAAGAACAGACAAAATTATGGAATTAGTGTTAAATTCCATAATACGTAACAAATGGAAACATTTGTAAAATGTAACCTGCCTAGTATCATCTTTTTTTTTGTAGCAAATAGAAAAGAATTTTTTTCATAGGGATTTCTGTAGGACATCTGTGATATACACAAACCAAAGAAATTAATTAAAATACCAAGACAAAAAGGTATTCTAGAGGAATTAATCCGTGTTTATTTAAACAAGATATAATAATCAAAATTGCATCAATACTTATTGTATTAAAATTTCCAGACCCATTTTAATATACACTAAAATAATTTTTTATTGTAATAATTTAGGCCCACATTGAAGAAACGCGAGAAAATTGACGTGCATTTTGTAAAAAGATCCAATAATGCAAGAGATAGATCTATAGAATATTTGAAATATTCATAGATCTTGAAATCTACGAGGCAAACTTATACCGTATTTGTCATTTATTATAGACCAACAGCAAAGTTAAATTTTTCTTTAATTATTACTATCCCAATGTCAGCAGGCGAACTGACCATTCAGGAAGCTGAAACTGAATTCATGCAGTTCAGTTACAGCTATCGGAAACTCGATGTGATTTAGAAAGCATGTGTAATCATCTCTCATTGACAATCAAGCTACCAGGTGAAAGTTTTTGAATGCACGAAATACAATTGCAGATCAGTAACTTCCTGAAAGTGTATCTGGAAGACATTGCTCTCCCAACATTCCAACGCGGCTTGATGGCCAATTGGTTAGCGCCCTGGCCTTTGGTACCACAGGCATTCAGATTCGATTGCTGGCGGTGGCATGGATGTTGTTAGTGGTTTGGAATACACGTTAATTAGCAGATCTTGGTCAAACTAGTCTAAAGTGGTGCAAAAATGACCGTAGAGCAACAAACCAAACACATTATTCCCACCAGTAAATGGGCCCTCCGGTATATAATATAAATGGAAACAAAGTCAGCCAATGAAAGGAAACAATCCTGCCAAATACTTCATTAATCCAATTTGGCAATAATTTTAATCTTTTGACTTCTGCATTGCGAATTTGATGCTTTTATACAGAATAAAACAACAAATTAAATTAGATTTAACGAATCAGAGAGAGATAAAACTAATAAATATAGTAAATAAAAATACGTAATTATTTTGCCTACTTTTTCAAAATATATTGTTAACAAATATAATTTAAAATCAAAAATATTTGAAATGACATTAATTTCATAATAAAATTCAATCCAATACCATTAAAAATCATACAGTTTTAACTTTTAATTATTTAAATGAAATTGTATTCAAGAAACAGTTTGCTTATAAACATGTATAAAAAAAAAAATGAAAATTTTTTATAGCCAATCAATCAAACATCATAATTTTATTTTCTAAAGATAATTAATGTAATTTTAAGCAAATACAAAAATATTTCATTGCACATATGGTATATTTGTAGGCAATTATAATGAAGTTATAATTTGCATAATTTATAATGAAGGTATATTATATTTAATGAACATTTGTCAAAATTATTTAAAAATAAAACAATTTAAAATTTTGTCACAAAAAAAGAACAAGATAAGAAAATATCTCACAATACTAATTTAGAATAAATGCTATATAATCATTGATTATTTATAAAACTTAAAAATGAAGAAAAAAATAATAAAAATCATATTTATTTTACCAATTTTTTAAATTATATTTATAAAAGAAAAGCAAGTAAAATCAGATTAAACTTACTGACAGTAATGTCGCTACTAGATTCTCGACCAATGTAGGGCAAGGAGGGATATAATCGTTGACTTTCCTACAAATAAATCAAATTAGATTTTACAAACCAGAAAATTTAGAGACAAGAAATATAATTCTGAGGTTGAAAATGAATATTTCGATAAAAAGATAAAAATGAATAAAAAATGAAAATGAATAAAAAAATGAATGTCGAAATAAATTTCTATTGGATATAGATTTTAATGCGCCTTTTTTATGTAAATATAATCGTCGTAATTCTTAATATTTTAAAGAAGATGATAACCTTCAATTAAATGTAAAACATAATTCTTTTTGAATGTCATACATATTTTACAGTTCTCAAAACTTAATATATTGTACAGAATAAAAATTATTGTAACTTCGATTTTTATATTTGTTTGAAAATTACTTTATATATTTCACAAAGAATAAGCGTTTATATAAAACACTGTTATTTAAATTATTCCTTTTTTTTCATTTTAAATGCATTTTTTGTCAATTATAATTATCAAAACTGTTAAAAATATAATGTGTAGTACAATAAAATCTTTTAAATATTTCATCCAATAATGAAAATTTATTAGCAATTATGAATAAGATAATATTTGATAAGGTGAATTATCCCAATAAACTGAGGATCTAAAAATATAATGCTTATAAGTAAAAATAAAAAGAATTGCTTTTAATAAGATTTCGTTACCCATTACACCACGACATAATAAAAAAGCCAGTTTTTATTGCAAAAATATTATTTTTCATAGAAATTGATATTTTTACTTTTTAATAAGTGAAAAAAATGAACCAACGGAAACTACAAAAATTACAACTGATAGAATTATGATCATAAAACAGTAATTTAATTTTATAACAAAAGAAATATAAAATTAAAAATAAACCTAGATAAACTATTTTTAAAATTATTAGACACTACTATTTAGACACTATTTTTTAAATAGTCTCTTGATCTCTATGTTATAAATAAAAGCATAATTTCTTTTAGGGAAAATATGAAATAATCATTATGAAATCCTTTTAATCATTCATCATAAGTTTAATATGAAATCATATATTTAAGCATTCATTATCTTTAGTCAGTAAAAAAGTTTCATTAAAATTAAAGAAAAAAATCACACCATTATTACATTTATAGACAGAATAAAATGTTTTGAACTTTTATCGTTTTACCTAAGTTAATTCCTACATTGATTTTTTTTTTTTTTAAATTAAAGGAGTTAAAATGAAATTTTAAAACGGCCTATTTTATTTGTGTAGAAAATATATGTATATAAGAAAAATATGTTTATTCTAGATTATTTTCACAACATAAAATTTTAAACAATATTTACTAGAAATGATTCGATAAGAAAAACTTCTTCATTTAAACAGATCGTTTCTTTAAAATTTCAAAAGATGAAATCCATTTAAATAAATGAAGTAATCTTGAAAATTCTTTTCAATCGTAATTGCATACATAAAAAGAAATAGTCCAAGTGCACGTTCACATTAGATGATTATGTAAAAGATTATACCCAAGTATGTTAAGTATGGACTCAAAATCAAGGAGTTCAAATCGAAAGTTTAAGTCAAAACAAAAAAAGAAAAAAAAAAATAAGTTAATTAAGTCCAAACTGACAGACTCTATACAGTACCTTAAGAACGCATTCAATATATTTGAGGTTTTTCACATCATCCAACGTCAGAGATCCGCTGCAGTCGTCTCCGAACACTTCCTCCAGTTCTTCCTGGCACTTCTTTTGCACTATGGGATTCTGCCCGATCAAGTAGAGGGCCCAGCTCATGCCGACCGCTGTCGTGTCATGCCCCTGCTCATGGAAAACAGAAAGCCTTTTAAAGTTGCAGCATTTATTTTGCATGAAACTTGATTATAATGGTGATAAGTATTTAGACCTGATATGCCAAGAGCCAATTATTACAATTACTATGAACAGTTAGGAAGATGTTGTTTTACTAAGAAAGTTTGGCTGTTAAAAAAATTACAAATAACTCATCAATTATAAAAGCTATATAAAGGATTGTTCAGACAAGAAAAAAAAAATGATGTTCCATCTACTAGTTGGACATATTTTGAAGTTACTCTTTTCTGGCACTCCTGGGTTGCTTAGTAAGCATTGTTCCTCTCGGTACAATCACTCCACTTGTTTTATCAAACAATTTATGAATACTCTTTATAAATGTTGTTTGTATAATAAGTGTGATAAGTGGATTTTGGTTACTGTGAATCAAAAAGTGTAATAAATATATTGGATAGATTGTTCATGATTGTTGAGTAAACATTAACATTATTAACCTACAAAATTATTAAACATTAATTAACATTATTAATCTATTAATTCAATTTAAATATTGACAATTATTGTTTCGTACTATCTATTTTTTTTTTTTTCCTGATGTGAAGATATGAAATTTTGCATTCTTAAATTTACTCAACCATAAAGTGCTTCTTTTTATAGGTCTTCATTAATATGCACTTTTTAAGAATTTCTGGGCTAAGTCCTGATAATAATGTGCATGTAGTGTTCGAATAAAAACTACATGACCGTAAGCACTCATTCATTAAGAAGATATATGATGTTTTTAATAGTATTTGAGATAAAAATCCTGTATCTGTAAATTTCTTGTTAGAATAGATATTAAGTCACATAACATGTCAATAAAATAAAAATCTTCTTTTAAAATTGTCCATATCGTAAGTTTAACAGTATAACATAAATGTTTCTTTAATAGTTTAAGTGTTATCAATCAGTAACATTTGGGTTAGTAAGCTCAGAAGATCTAATGAATTTAATAACACAGCATTTTAGGAATATTTTGACATCAATCTGGAAGTACTTTTATAATGATTTTTTTTTTTTTTTTTTGTCCGCGTATTTAACCTTGTTTAGATTTTTATTTATTTTTGTTGTTTTGTTTTTCTTGACAAATCTAATTATTAATAGTTTTAAGGAGAATGAAAGATGAATTATAACACAAGATATTCAATAATTTTAATTTATTTTAGTGAATTATCCCTTGTTCTAACGTTTTACTCAATGTTTTTTCGTTAATTTTTAAAGTAATAACTAAATAGTTATTAGATTTAATAATTAGTTTTCATAAACCTGTAAGCTTAATCCTATTTGTAATAATAATTTTCTAGTGATTTGTATTTTTTTTTTCTTTTTACTATAGTTTGATAGTTATCAAAATTATTCTGCGGGTAAGTGTACTATTCCAAGAAATTGTGACAACAACTTAACAACGAAAATGATATACTGCCTTCCTTTCTAACAAGGTATTTTAATTTTAATAATATCTTTGTTAAATTTCTATAACTAGTCAACAAAATATGTTAATTAATAGGCTATCATGAATGTTTTACAATTTGTCGCGTTAAAAGTTAAATTGAAATTTTTAGCAAGGATTCTATTACATTCAATTTTTTAATTTAATTTCCTATTTTATTAAAATTTTTAACAAGGTATTTTGATTTTAATTTTTGTAATTCATATTAATTTGCATTACGAGCTAAAATAATAAGTCCATTAACAGACAATCATGAATGTTTATACTATTTCATGTAAAAGTTAAATTTTTAACAACTTTTCTATTTTATTATAGTTAAATAAAAATATTAAGGAAGTACATAATATATTTTTTTTTTAAATTTTTACTGATTGTGAAAATTTGATGAATTGATCTTAATACCATCTGATAAAAAATTATGCCATTTTTCCCCATTTTTAATAAAAAATTTAATATCATTCAGTAATAAATACAAAAATAACAAAGTCACAAAAACAACAATGCATTCCTGCAAAACAGATTTGTATGGCCGATGGATCGATAGATAAATCGTCTACAAAAAAAAGTGTTTATTGTTTTATTTCTGTAGACAATTTTATATTTGAAATAGTTTAAAGTGCTTCAAAAATACAATTTTTAAGAGCATCTAATACTTTCTGGGACGTAATAACATATTTCAATTTATTTTTTATATTTAATTTAATTTATATTTACATCAATTTATTTTGCAGTATTTATTTTAAAAACAATTCAAACAATATATGACTACACTAAAGTATTATTGATTATGCTATGCATTAGATATTAATCTTTTAGGATAAAAATACCTAACTTACGTTTTTGGTGATGTTTTTCGGGTTTTTTTCTACGTAGTCTTTGTATTTTATTTGAGTTTTTTAGTAAGGATGATATTAATAATTAGCATGATAAATTTAAAAAAAAACATACAGTTTTTCCGTAATTATACAATAAAATACAATATCTAAGAGAATAAGCGGTATATGAATGGAAAGTTTTTAAATATAGTTACAGTTACAGTTTTTGCAAATTTCAGTTATAATAACCGTAAATTTCAAAATTCTAAACTGAAAGTCGTGATTATCAAAAGTAAGCATTTCATACCATGTATTAATAAGCTTTAATATTTACCTATGTCACTGTCGTAATGGAAAAAAATAAATATTGAAATATTTATATATATCTTATTGCTATTTGAAAACTATATTTTATGTAAATATGTAACGTGCAATTTCCCTATGAGGAGAACTCCTATCTCAAATCATTCTAACGTCGTAGTTCACGTGATTTCTCCATCCCATGAGAATTGTTTTAGTTTCAGTCTGAACTTTGGCTTCCTGCAGGCATAGTGTGTCTGACTGCTGTCGCTCTGAGCGCGTCGAAACGTAACCATTTTTGCCCGAAAATATATTGAGGCAAATTGTTAATAGCTGTAAATTATATTACAATTGTTAATTGTGCGTTGTGTTCCTGTGATCCTCCTAAATGTCATTATGTAAATAAATTTTAATTTGTTAAACTTCAATCATCTTCTTACAAGAACTGTGTCCTCATGTAGTATCCAGCATTCTTGTTGAAAGCGTTATGAGCCGGTCGAGGAAAGTTTGTTATAAATATATTAATAGATGCATTAATATATGGTACAAAGTATTCTAAATTTTCTCTTAAACTTGCTGTTATGAAATTAAAAAATTAGAAATCTCACTGCGAACATGAATGTGTTGACTTCCTCCGTGATGTCCTCCTCCGTGAACTTGGGGTCGGAGAGGTGTTCTGACAGCAGCAGGTCCAGGAAGGCCTTCTTCCTCTTGGCACCGAAGTTGTCCGTGTTGAAGGCTTCCTCCATGCCCACGCCCGATTTCAGCTCGCTCACGATGTAGGCTTTCCTCTCTCGAATCACCTAAGAATGTAAAATGCTTTTCATACAGCAATGTTTGAGAATCTTTAAAAAAACAATGTTTTTAATAAACCTTGTTATGGTCTTAGAATTAAAACATATAGCGCTGGTGGATTGTACGAATATGTCTCTTTATTCGAAAACCAAACGCACTTTGCCCTGGTTACATTTCTTTCTCCCTCCAGTCAGCTCACGCCCACGCAAACAGGGATATTTATATTATCGGGCGCTGGCTTCAACTTAGATTGTTTTTTTTTTTTTTTTTTACTATGCACGTGAATCTATTTATCCACGAGGCAACAAGCCTTAAAGTTCTTAAATGCTTTATGTTCTTAATTAACTTTTTTAAAGAAAATTAAAAAAAAAAAAAATTTAATTATTGCATACAAAATTTTTAAAAATAATAATAAAATAAATGAATTTAAAAAAAAAAAAAATATTTTACTGATGTCTCGAATAAAAACGATTATCCTTTACTGATTTAAAGTAATTAATCAATCTTTAGCAATATGTTCCATTACAGTAGGACTTTTTCTTCCTGATGTTACAGATTCAGTGAGCTTATTCTTGTTGATCTAAATACAGAGTGATTATAATTAAAATCCCACTTTCAAAATGCCTTAAAAAACCACTCTTCACCCTGAATTCCAATTTGAACTGAAGGTACTTGAAGAAGAGGAAAATGGTAAGGCATCAAAAAGTTTCAATGTGTATTAATAGATGGCGCAAGGACTAAAGGAAGGGAATTCGGCTGCCGGTGATAGTTCGAATCGAAATGACGACGTATTTGACATGAGTTGCACATGAAACTCGTCATTCAACAGTTGTGACACTGTTGACAACAGAAAGTCCATACACCAAGGCAAGGTCATACCCAATTGATGGGATAAAAATCAGTGTAACTTTTTTTTTTTTGATGCCGTACCGTTTCCCCTTCTTCGAGTATCTTCAGTTCAAATGTGAACTCATTGTGACGAGTGGCTCTTTTTTCTTTTTACAGCATTTTGAAAGTGGAACTTTATTTATAATCACCATGTATTTCAATATGATTGCTTTGTACAAGGTGTTGAAAACATTGATTTTGCATTTTATAAAAAAGGAAACCTCTTTTTAAATTATGCTTTTAGTTTTCTCTACAACAAATTACATCACATAACATTTTAGAAGTTGATTGAATAATTTTTGCATCCAATAGTTATGTTATAAAAATAGCACTTCTGAATAAGTTTAAATTTTGCATGTTTAAGTCACGGAAATTATTTTGTAATTAATTGTTACGTATTTAATTTTAATATACATATTACAATTTTTTATTATATATGTAATACGTAAAGTATCTGCTCTCTTGTAGATTAAAAATCGAAATAAGGAATGTGCTATTTTCCTTACAGTATATGCTATTTCTTCGTGTTCTAAAATATGTAAAAATTATATTTTGATCAAAGATACCAAATTTTATCAATGATAATATGCGGTAAAAATTAATTAATATTAAAAATATAAAAATTATATATGAATAAGGTGAAATCTTTAATAAAAAATTAATGGTTAAATATCAATTTACAGATGCCGTATACAAATACGTTCGTGTCGCCATCTATTGGTTGTTTTAGTTTCAATACATATACACTTAAAATTTATCATTTTTTTTTTATTACCTTTCCTAAAATCTACAATGAATGGTTGCTTTTCCCCCTGATATAAATAACAGTGACTTTGAAATTTTTTAACTATATAAAATTTTGATATTCCTATAAACAGTTTTAAATTTGTTACAAATCAAACTAAAAAAATTAAAAAAACTAAAAATTTTACTTCTCCAATTTTGTTAAAATTATTTAATAATAAAAGAAGTATTAAAATATATTATTTATATAATAATATAATATATTATAATATATAAGAATTATTTATACATATTATAATTTTCTGTATACAATAATTTTTATAAACATTATAACTATTATATTATTATTAATATAGTATTTTATTGTTATTAAAAAATTTTAATTTTATATATTTTTAATTAAAAAAACGAACTAAAAAATTACATGCAATAAAATGCATGAAAATTGCATTATTTATTTAATGGAATTTTATAAAAGATTTAATAGAAGGAAAATTTAATGATGAAGTTTAATTATTATGATTAATGTTTTAATGAATGATGAATGTTTTAATGATTGATGTTTTAATGAATGAAGTTTAATTATTATGATTAATGTTTTGATGAATTTAATGATTTAATGTTTTAATTTTATTGATGCTTTAAGTTTTTAATTTAGTTTGATAAATATATATTAAACCCATTTAGTTTTGAAGGGTTCTTATTATTTAATCCATTGCGAGGTGAGATAAAATATCGAAATATTTTCCTTTTTTTTTTTTTAAAAAATACAAATAATAAGTAATTAATGACTATATAATATAATAATAATAATAATAATAATAATTTATTAATGAACGGTGAACAAAATTTGCTCACGCTTCTCGTGAAAGCATCCATGGCGTTGGTGCATTCTTTAAAAGTCCTTCCCTCTGACGTCATGCTGAAAATGAACTCTGGCCAGAGCCACGGTTTCATGAATCGTGTGCCGAACAGATGAGATGCCCTGACAAAATACAAAAATTGCAACAAAATAATACTTTATTGGAAAAAATATACAAATTAGTAAAAACTGTTATTACGTTTGATAATGTCTGACAATAAAAATGTTAATGAAAGAAAGCTTATTAAATGCAGAAATAAAATACTAAAAAAATCTATTAAATATTTGATAAAATGAAGATCTTAATTAACAATCTGCAATTACCAATCAAGATCTTATTAGTATTATTGACTATTTGAGAAAGCCACTGATTTCTTTCAAGTCGACTTCTGCAAAAATTATTCAAGTTTAAAACAACAATTTGACAAAATCTGCTTGTCTTCATTAAATGATGAATTAAATCTTCTAAAAGAAACATAATTTAAAAGGGAAATTTTCGTACAATACTCACTTCACAGATTAATTTGATAAGTGGATTTGTTATCAAATGGCCTTGGCAGTGAAAGTAGTTAAATTTAATTTTATAACTAGGTTATTGCCACTCAATTAAATATATGAATAAATGTGAAATATTCATTTTCCACTAATTAACTTCTATTGTCATCTGATATCATCAATGTGTCTCGTCATTTTATGTAAGAATTTTTTTTTTTTTATGGATACTGAATAATGATGGAAAGCAATAATAAAAACCTTATTTTTAAAGTTTGCACTTTGTTTTTAAAAGTTAAGTTTACGTTTTAAACGTTTTTAATAAAATTATTTTTTTATATGTTTATTTTATTTTTTATTAAAAAAATACATTGTATTTAATATTATAATATTAAATACGTTAATTTTATATTTCTTATAAAATAAGACATAATAATAGTAAGATAATGAGAACATAAGCACAATTTTTTTTCAATTTATTAGTCAACCGATACTGCATTTTACTGAAGTAATTTGAGGAGTAAATATTACTAAAAATAATTCAAATCTTTTATGTAGAAATGTATTCAATGGAAAACCAAGTTTCTGAAAATCCCTTGCAAAAAAATAATATTAAATTAGGCAATGTTGAACTATTTTAATATATTTAAAAAATTGAACCCCCCATATTTTAAGGTTTGACAGATATTATTAAGTTTTTTATACTATTACCTTCAGAATTATAGTCATCAACAGAAACATAAATAGGTGCCATTCATCCACTTTGCGTAAAGTTGTGCTACATCATTTTTCTTTGTTACCTTGAGATAATAAGCACTTTAGATATATATATAACAATGAATCTTCTGTCAGAACGTATTGCAACTGGCTCTTGAGTGTATATATTGATTTTCCTTTATTTCGATATATTTTTTTTAATATTTGTTTTTAATAAGTTTTTTTAGTACTCATATTTTTTAAGATATGCTCTAAAAATATTTCTTTTTTGCATGAATCCGCAAAGTAGATTGAAATTCCATGACACCGTAACTTAAACAAGTGACTTTTTTTTACTAAATACCTCTAATTTTTTAACCAATATTTTAAATATAAATTACAATTGTTATAATTCGTTTTGTAAAGTTATTACATTAAGCTAGTGAATTTCAAAACTTCCTCATTTTTCCGCAATAAATAAAATTGTAATTATATGAATAGATGATCCTATCGAATTTTGGTGGACATATTCCGAAGTATATAATCTAAATATTTAAAAAGAACTTTTAAAACTGATAAAATAATTAACGCAATTTCTTAAAACACATACATTTGGTCCTTTTCTTATGGTGTTTTGTAGCAATTTGCAAATTTTGAGTTTTTTATTGCATGCCATGTGTAAAGCGATAGAGAATAAAAATCAACCTCTTTTATTGAAAATATAACTCCAGAATGTTTTTTTTTTTCTTATTAATGATGATACCAACTCCATTAAAGTTATACTGTTGGTCTATATTTCATGAGTTGTATAAATCTTAATAGAATCGTCCTCGCAATCTTTTTGTTCTCGGTACATGTCTACGTACCCTGCAAATTATTTTTATATGTATGAGGTTGGATGCTACTTCGATGCATTAACTTCACTCCCTGAAACTATTTGTGTCTAAGAGCAAAAGAGAGAAATAATGCCTTTTTCTAAAACATTTAGAAATACTTATACAATATTTGTCCCATATCAAAATGTCCTGCATTGAAGAAAAATAAGGTAATCTTCAACAAGTCAATGAGATTTGAATTCAAGATGTCTATCGTGGAAGACCATTTTACGAATCAGTGATTGAAGTTTGCACCACCAACAAGAATTAATCAGTCTTCAAACCACGTGCTAGTGATTAGTAGAGCTAGTGTAGTCCATCGCAAAATGTATTATTATATTCACTTGTTGCAGTAAAAAGAAATCAACACACAGTTGAAGTAAATATATATATATACATATATATATATATATATATATGTATGTAAAGTGCTTATTATCTTAAGGTAAAAAGAAAAATTATTTTACAGCAAGTTTATGAGCACCTATTTATAATAACGTTGGTGATCATAATTCTGAAAGTAATAATATAAAAAAGTCAGGTTTTCTTTTCAATTACTTTTAAGTTTGCTAAAATAATTGAACATTGCAGAATTTCATTTTCTTTTTTTTTGCCAGGGATTTTCTGCATATGGGTTCTTGTAGAATACATTTTTTTATACAAAAAGATTTTAATTATTTTTAGTAATATTTATTTCTCAAATTACTTTAGAAAAATGCATTATCGGTAGACTAGTAAATAAAAAAATAAATTATATATATTTTCTCATAATCTTACTATTATTATGTCTTATTTAATAAGAAACATAAAATTAACGTATTTTATATTATAATAATAATATTAATAAACGTTCAAATTAATCATTTCTTACAATGAAGATGAGTGAAAATAGACAATGTCTATTGTTCCTTAAAATCTGAGACATTGACATTGAATGTGATGCTCCCACAGATAGTACAAATTGTCCTGCCTAACTTAATTTGTAACAGCAGCATGATACGATCGTGAAATGAAATGACAGTTGTCAGGATGAGATGCATCTATGAAATCAAACCTTGACTTTTCGTTAAGGTCAATGTGAATTCGTCGTTTCATCCGAATCGGCGATTTGACATCTCTGGCGGTCGACATTATTTACAGTGAAATGATATGGAATTTATCATATTTATGAGAGCGAATTGTAAACGTTCTTGCTACAGTGACGGCACACATGATCCATAACATCTAAGTAGCGAGTGACTATTGGCTTGATGTATGTAGACCAACCAACAGTGCTTATATTAAAAGTTATTAAGAGGAATCCTTACTAATTTCTGAACATTACGGCGACAAAAATTTTTATTTTATTTAATTAAATATGTTTTTTGTAAATGTTTTTTTTTTTTTTTTTTCCGAACTGTTATTCATCATAAGGGTTTTGAAAAGCTATAAAAAAGCTAAAACTGTGCCAAAAACAATAAATGAATTCAAATACTAAAATAGTATCAGGAAAAGGCGACATTCGCTTTGAAATTAATTATTCTTAGTATGAAATATGTGAAAAGTAATGCAATTAAACATGGTAAAATGCTGAAAGTATATTAAAATTTAAAAGTGAATGAGCAGTTTATTGCTTTCTCATTGTCGTCAAATAAAAGAGTGTTGATATAAATTGTCTATTTTCTGGTTAATATCTATTTTTGTTTAAAAATAAAGTTTATAATAAACACTTTTTAAATAATTTTATTTATATCTTATTACACAAAGATGATATTAGAAAGTAAAAGAATAACAATTTACCAGAAATGTCCCATGACAAATTGTTTTGTTGATACAAAATCAATTTCGTAAATAAAATATATTAAATAAGCTATAAGCTTTTTGACCATATTATTTTTCAAATGGATGATTTGTAAAAAAAAAAAAGAATTTTTTTTTTTAGCAGTTTCTACAAATTTACTTTTTTGTGTGTGTTAATACAATTTCGCCACACACATTCCAGAATAGAAGGAGATCCACGTTGTGATTAAAATCTCTTGTTATCGATAATAATATACATTGACTACAATTTAAAATGATGAATTGTCCGTAACTAATGCTAATTTATTCTTTGCACTCTGTTCACCTTCCCTGTGTTCAAACAGTGATCAATTGCCAATCTTTGAATCGTTATTTCCCGAATGCATGATTAACGTAGCCAGTTCCTGCAAGAACATAATCTTTCTCTGACACCCATAAAATTGCAATATAATGAAAACAAGTGATTTGTAAATGAAAAATCAATCCTTCATTTTGTACATTGAAGGTAAAATATAACCATCATCTATATTAAAACTTTTTTTTTTTTTAATCTCAAAACAACAAGTAGTTAAAAATTAGTAACATTCTACCTGTTATAGTTTTTTTCTTTTTAATTAATCTTACGATTAACGAAGATGAGTCTTAAAAAAGAATAAGAAATATTCATATTAAGAAAAATAAATATTCACATAAAATTCAATGAAACATTTTTTTTTTTTACAGGAAGACATATTTTCTGTAACTCATATAAGATTGTAATATAATGAAATAAAAAGTGATTCGTAAATGAAAAGTCAGTCTTACATTTTGTACGTTGAAGGTAAAATCTAGCCACAGTCTATATTCACTATTATAGTTATTTTAAACTTGAAACAACAATTAATTAAAATTAGTATCATTCTGACTTAATTTTTTTCTTGTAATAAATCTTAGGATTGAAGAAAATGGGTTTTAAAAAAGAAATATTCAAATATAACAATTAGTAAGTAAGTAAATAATTAGTGATTAATAAGTAAGTGAAAGATTTAATGAGTTCAGATGCAATACTTCTTTTGAATTTAACAAACAATAAACTTTAAATCATTAACCACATCATCAATCATAAATGTTAATCTCTCACAATCACACAAATTGTTACTATCTCATTGTTATTCTTATCGTTTCTAAATATAGAAATAAAATAAAATGTGATATACATTCATTCTAATATGAAACAAAATAGAGATGGTTATATAACGTGTGTTCCAGTATTGTTATGAATTCGACTCATCATAAAATTGTAAAAAAAAAAAAAAAAAAATGCATTTCTATGCACACATAAAATTTATTTTTGAACCTCTTAAGTGCAAGAAATATATAAAAATTATGATATTAACGAGATTTTACTTCATTTAAATATAAAAAAAAACGTTATATATTTTTATAATAGAATTGTAACATTTAAAAAACCATAACTGCGCAGTTAAATTTTTTCCCTCTTTTTTACCCTTAAGGCTGCAACAGTTTCTTTTTTTACATATCTGACAATACCTACTATGGCTCATCAGTATATTGATAGAATTTTTCAGTGGTGGCCATATCCTACCCTTGTGAGGTTGAGGTCTTATTATTAAGCTTTGATGATTGTGCATAAACAACTTAAAATGCAATAAATAATTGTTACATAACTTGGGCCCATCATAATGAAATTTCCTTTCTCAATGTCATTTTTTTGAACTCTTAAACGCCAGACGATGCCCAGAAATGATGCGCGGTGAAAGAAGTTTTCGTTCTGCATTCTTTTTATGCAATTGTTTTTTATTTTGTTCAATGCAATGGTATGTATTTCCCGAAAGTTTAACAAACTAGAACTCGAAACAGAAATCAGTGCCATTTTTCAACAGGATGGCCTGGATTACAATCTATATGTATGACTATATCACACAACAGATATATTAATAGGGCTGGCCTTATTCTATGAGAAGGCCAGTTCTATTAATTTTGAGAAATCCTGATTTGACATCACTAGACTGGGCCTGAATGGCCGAGTGGCTAGCGCTCTGGCGCTCGGTACCACAGGTTTCGGGTTCGAGTCCCGGCGGTGCCATGGATGTTTGTAGTGGTTCGGAATCCACTTAAAACCATAGGTCCCGGTCCTGATAGGGTCGTAGAGCGTTACGAGGGCAGTGTTACTCCGCGTCCGTGGCTTATCTTCAAGTGACAAGCGCCCCTGGGTAACGCAAAGTGAGTACCGTCTGTGCAGCACTTGCCTTAAGGCATCCAAGACTAAGCTGTCTAAGTGTTTGCCAGCTGCATTAGAAAAAAAAAAAACATCACTAGACTTCTATATATTGAGTTAGTTTATGAATATCATTTGAGATAAAAAATTACTTGAATTGTTGAAGCAAAATGTCACTAAACTGATGGGTCGCCTAACATGATCCACCACATTGGAGTAGAGATTGACTAACGAATTAATGTGCGAAGCAATCCACGACGCTGATATTGAGACATATTAAACTTTATTCATATTTTAAACATTATAGTGGAGAAAGATAAGATTTGGTAGGATTCATTTGGTGAGATTATTTTGAAATAGGCTCAACTTTTCCGATTACTTTGTATTCTTATTTCGGTGCGCAAGACATTTGATTTTTTATTAGAGGTTTAAAACATATCTGTTAAAAAAGCAATAAAAGATTATTGGGTTACAATAGTTTTACTCATTTCTTATACTGAATAAATTATCTAGCACGTTTTTAATAGTTTTTTTTTTAATCAATCATATGAAAGTATTTTTTTTAGTGAAGGATCTAAAAGTTAGATACCAAGGAAATACAAAAATAATGAAGTATATGTGGCCCATTTATGGAGTTACCTAGTAGGAATGCATGGTATAGTGGGATTACATACAAAATTCCCATTGGTTCATATCCTTATTTTTCATCTTGGGTTAGATAAATTGCTTTATAACTTCATTATAAGACATATTATATCAGGGATGGCTAACCCAAATGAACTTGCGCCACTTTGGAAATGCATCACAACTCCGCGGGCCGCCTATAAAATTATATATCCCCTTATTAGATTTACACCTACTATAGACATTGTTTTGGAATGAAAAATTGAAACAGAATGAGTTATTATTATTATTGTGTTTACTATTATTCTTACATGTGAACGTAGATAATATAATAATAATGATACTAAATGTATTAAAAATACTAAATGTACGGATAATACATAAGACTAAAAATTAAATATAAAAAATATATAAATATAAACGAAATAAAAAAAATGAAATCATTCAAAAATAGTTATTTTGATAGTGCTATATATGTTTCTCCACTCTTTCACTTAGCTTTTTGCAAATCGATCTCAGTTCAATTTTGAATATATGGATACACACATGATGTATTTTATAATAAATGGGTTTTTACTACTTTGGCCATTATAAAATGAATATATTTTGTAAAAAAAAGCGCGGAAAAATATTCAAGGCGGGCAGCGGATTGGCCACCTCTGTATTACATCATCTTCTACCATTTTTAAAAATTAATAAATCATATAATTGATATTATTGTGCTTATTTTTATTTATAAATTTTTATTTTTAAGATAAGATTTCAACGAAAATAATTTCAGATAGTGTCAATAGATGACAAAACAAACTGACAATTCATTTTTCACTCTGTGAACTAGTTCACAGAACTGAACGTGGGTTGTTTGCAGACCATTTTGTTTTTGAATGTCTAACGCAATCTTGGAAGCAGCAACACAGAAAATAAAAATTTTAAGCTGAAGTAAAAAATGTATAAATAATTTTGTTTGTAAATCTTAAAGACTCATACAAGTTAGCAAAGAAACATAGCATTAACATAGCATATAATTCATATGAGTAGAAATAATTAATGCACATTGTATGACATAAAAGCATTCTCCAAATTAATTAATCAATAGATATTCTTATGGAAACTGGCATATTTTTTAAATGAAAAACATTGCATAGTATTTTAGATAGGAATGATGATAGAAATGTATAATAAAAATTAGAGAAAAAAATAATAATGAATAATATTTAACAAATATAAAACAAAATGTAATAAAATAAAAAATATTAAATAATAAAATATTTTGAATGGGTCCTATTTTGATGAAAATTTGTAATTGGTTCATTTAACTAAAATATCTTCTAGACAAAAACAAATCAATACTATTAAAGTAATATTAACGTTGAAATATAAATACATTCATTTTCAGCACTATACATGTATAGTTATATCTTTCTTATTGCTATACAGAATCTAAGTCATACTTACGCATTGAGAGCTTTCACATAGGGCGTGTCCCTCTTTTGAGCCCCAACATATTTTCCCATTGCAGTTTCTGAAAATATTGATAGTAAATATTATTTAATTATATTTTAGACGAAATGCAAAACAAATGGAAGCAAAATGTATCATTTTAAAATTTAAAAAATGTGCTCTAATTAGCATTATAGGACACATTCTCCTTTTCATTTAGGTAACAGCAAAAATGAAGTTTTAGCAGTACGTAAATGATTTGTTTGTTCATATGGATGTTCAATATCATAAAAAGTAATTTTAAAAGGAGTGATTTTAAGATTATTATTAAAAATAATCTTTAATTTAATATTTACTATTGATGTGACGAACATCGATTGAACTTATAATAAATTTCAAATGAAAACGTCTATTACAATTCAATTTAACAAGTGGATCAAACAGACATTTGGCCGATCTCATTCAATATTTATATAATAATTTTTATAAATATTTGATAAATGATTCATGAAAATTCATAAGTAATTAGCAAAATTAAAGCAAAGAAGTCGTACGCATACATCAAAACACTTCTCTATAAAAGTTATGGAAAAACCATACGGCCATTTAAACAACCCAGCATGTTTTAGCAGGATCAAGTGTTTAGATTTTAATATGAATCTTTTCAGAATGAACCCCTGAATGTTAATAACGTGATATTGTTCTGAGTATTAAAAGCAAATTTATTTCAAGAAAAATATTTATTATTATTAAAATTATTAATTTATTGATTACTAACACTCACAGTTTTTAAAATATATATTAAAGATAATCAAATTAACAACACATATTTTGCTCAGTAACAGAGATAAACTTAAAGACAGAGATCAATAAATTGTTTTTAAAAAAAAGAAAAAAAAGAAGTAAAAATTGCTAACATTTTAAGAAAAACGCTAGCAAAATCCTAAAAATATAAATAAATCTAAATACACCCTCAATACAGGCATAAAATTCATGTATTATAGGTTAATGCATGAACAAAAATTAAAACTAGGTGTGATAAACGCACATTAAACAATACATTTTTAGTTTCCAATTAAGAATTCAAAATTTAAATGTTACAAATACACTTTTATATTATTAAGCGAATAAATAAGTAAACTGAAAAACAAATAAAGTTTACAGAAATCTATCCATTGTATTAAAAAAAAATAAATAAAATAATTCAATGAAAAATAAATAAAGCACCTGCATTGATAGTTAATCTGTACAAATTTATTACCCGGAAGTCAAGATATGAAGAATATCCTTTCAAGTCTTCTAATAAATAATTTATAGTTTATTAAGAGAGAACTAGAAAGGTTTTTTTTTTTTTTTTTTTTTTTTTTTTGTATTTTTATTGCGAAGAATTAATTATTCTCACGTTTGTGTGAGGAGAAAAAAAAAAAGGTTAAATGTTTTTACGCTCGATTTAGCCGGAATACAGAGAGTAATGTATTAAGTATTGACGGCAGGAAGATACATGAATCTTGTCAATTGAATTTTTTATGGCACGACAACTTGTGGGTCCCCTAATTGAAAGCACTACATCAATTGGCTTGCATTTGTAGAAGGATCGTTGACACGAAAATCTACAACAATCATTGAAAGAAATGTAGAACGTTTAAAAATTACAGACGTAAAACTTTGAGTTTATATAGAAGGGTTCCAAATAAAATTTGATTTATTATTTTTTTTTATTCATAAAAATAATTAATTTTGTTTAAAATATACATTAAAGATAGTCAAAAATTAACAACAAATGTTTTGCTGAACAAAACTAAGTAACTAAGTAACAGAGTATCTAAGTATGTAAGTAACTAAGTAACAGAGATCATTACATTGTTTGACAAAAAAAAAGTAGAATGATAAAATTTTGAGAAAAATGCTAGCAAAAATTTCTTAAAAAACATAATTAAATAAAATATACATCCTCAATACAGGCATAAAATTCATATGTTGTACGTTAATGCATGAACAAAAATTAAACCTAGATGTGATAAAAGTACATATGTATTTTTTAAATTAATTAATGAATTAATAACTAAAAATTAAAATTTTGCAAATATACTTTTATATTATCAAGTGGGTAAATAAATAAAGAGATATAATTCTACACTATTAAGATATACTTTTTTTATATTATAAAGCGGATAAAAATAAAGATTACAGAAATATATCTTATTTATTTTATTAAAGAAAATAAATAAAATTGATTATGAAAAATAAATAAGGCATCTATCTACGTTGATAGTTAATCTGTACAAATTTATTACCCGGAAGTAAAATACGAAGAATGTCCTTTCAAGTCTTCTTAGTACTTAATTTATAATTTATTAAGAGAGAGCTAGTAGTTTTTTGTATTTTATTAGCAAGAATTAATTACTTCGCGTCTCACGTTTCTGTGAGAGGACAAAAAAAGCTTAAGTGTTTTTACACACGATTTAGCTGGAATAAAGGGTCTAAGGCAAGTATTGACCGGCTGGAGAATGCATGAGTCTTGTCAATTGAATTTTTTATTGCGACAGAACTTGTGTGTTCCCTAATTTAAAGTACTACATCAATTCCGCTTGCATTTGTCGAAGGATCGTTGACAAAAAAATTATTAAAAGAAATGTAGAAAAATTACCAACATAAAAAATTTGACTTTATATGGGTGGTTTTAAAATAAAATTTGATTCATTAATTTTTATTCATAAAAATAATTAAAATAATCTGAATCAATTAATTTTTTTGTTGTGGTTAATAGTATTTTTATACGCTTCCTCATAATGTAGTAATTTAAAAATTATTTTATCAAATTATTTAAATAAAAAGGAATTAAAAATAAATAAATAAAATATTTTTATGATATAATGGTATAAAATTAAATAAATGAAATTATTTTATTATTTATAATTAGTATTATTTATTTAATTATTATTTTATTTTAATTGTTATTAATTATTTATTTATTTATAATTAAAAACATTTTAAAAAAATCTATAAAATTTATGAACAACTTTATAAATTAAAAAAAAATAAGATGGAGAATATTTCTTCGGAATTTTTTTTATATTCAAGATTTTTTTTTATAAATTTAAAAAAATATATACATAAAATTATTTTATTTATATATCAAAAATTATTTTATTTTAATTTATTAGAATTTTTGAATTGATTAGAACTATTAGTACCTTTTAAAAATAAACATTAAGATAGAAATATTATTGAAGAAAGATGGTACTGATCAGATAGTATTCTTTTTTAAACAAGTATTCTTTTAAATTAGTATTCCTTTTAAATTAGCACACTTTTTAAACAAGTATTCTTTTTAAATTAGTATTATTTTTAAATTAGTATTCATTTAAATAAATATTCTTTTTAAATTAATATTCTTTAGTAATGGTATTCTTTTTAATTTTTTTTATAAATGTAAACGGAGAAAATATTTACTTTATTAACGCTTTACTACATAGCTAATAATATTTAAGTTAAAGTAAAACTTACTTATCCATTGAAACTATATTATTATATTACATTAAACATTACTTATATTACATTTTTAAATTTCCCAAAATAGTTTAAGGAATTATTCAAATAAATGCCAACAAAATTAGATTCCGAAGATTCCGAAGTTATTTCAATTTATTTTGAAATTAAAAGCTTAATGAATAATGTGATCTTTTCAAAAAAAAAATTTTTAGATTTTTTTAACGTTTTATAATTTTTTCAGTTTACAGTCGATGAAATGTTATTTAACTTTTTATTCTGATAGTTTAATGCTGCATCGATTTGCTAACTTTTATTCCGCATCTTAAAATTATTGGGGTTTTTTTGTGATATTACAGGTAATTATTATTTAAGAAACTTGAAGTTTAATTTTTCTACCATTATACAGGGTTATTATAAGGTCTCACTTTCAAAATGCTGTCAAAAAAAAGAACTCGTCACAATGAGTTCAAATGTGAACTGAAGATACCTGAAGAAGGGGGAATCGGTAAGGCATCAAAAATAAGATCCACTGATTTTTCCCATCCAATTGGGTATGGCCTTGTCGTGGTGGGTAGGCTTTCCACTCACAGTGTCCCAACTATTGAGTGACTTGGAAGTCATTTTTTCCGTCAAAACACCAAAACAATCCAGCACATAGAACACTACAGTGGGTTTCATGTGCAACTTATGTCCAATACGTTGTCATTTCGATTCAAAATATCACTGACAGCCGAATTCACTTTCGTTATGCCGCTTAGAGCGCCCCTGTATTCATCATACACTTTGGAACCTTTTTTTTTGCCGTACCGTTTCCCCCTTCTTCAAGTCTCTTCTGCTCACCTTGAACTCATCGTAACGAATGGTTCTTTTTTTACAGAATTTTGAAAGTGGGACTTTAATTATAATCACCTTGCATATTAAAATAAATTAATTCACAAAAAAAATGTATTTGGATTTATTTACACTAGATCTAATGTCCTCTTGCTTGGCCAGAATTTGTTCCAATATGGCCAACTTTTATTCTAATTATAATCATTTCATTTCTCCTATAAATATTATGAACTCTTAAACTGGCATGGATGCTTGTGAGTGGTTCGAATCCACGTTAAACTGTAGGTCCCGGTCTGTTTAGTCTGAAGTGTGCAAAAAATGACCGTAGAGCGTCAAACCAAACCAATCTATATTGAAAATGGACATGTCTACTTACCGCACAGTATGTCGAGGGAGCAGAGAGTGATGTAAGGCACCAAATCGAAGGATTCTCTGCCGACCTCCCCTCGCAGCTTGTCGGCCAGGTAGCGAGCGTGCCTGTCGATGACGGGCAAGAAGTCGTCCAGGATGCGAAAATGGAACGCGGGGGTCAGCAGCCTCCTCCGCCTCTTCCACTTCAGGCCGGAACTGCGTCAAAAATCATGGGATGGATACAAAGTCATTCATTGATGAGATCGATATATCTTTGCATTGGCCTCAAAAACAACATTTACAACTCCCTTATTATTCACGAAGGAATTGATAAAATTTCCTTTCCTCTTCTATGCATTAACAGAAAACAAATTTTTGCTGATATCCTTATTGCTAATTTAATGGATCAGTTTTTAGGATTCATCCATCAATCCAAAAGCAGTAATTATAAGAATATAATATTCACGATAGAGTGATAAATGATTTTTTTTCCAGCAAACAACATTTATATTCTTCTCGATAATATGCAAAATTTAATTAGGATATTTCTATGCATGACCGCGTAACATAACACGTTACGACGCGCATGTATAACAGTGTTATAAGAATATTTTCCCCATTAAGGCTGATTTAATTAAAAATGTTTGTTACGAAAACAGCCCAAAATAGCATTTAAAAAAAAAGGATTTTTATCCATTAAAGAGTGAATAATGAAGGAATTATAAATGTTGTTAGGGTGCAAAGGAAAGGTCAATTTCCCCCAGTAAAAACCTCCCCCGAGGTCCGGCCCGGTTTAATCACAAGTGGAACTTTGTGAGCTGTTTGTGGTATACACAAGTGGAACATGAGGCTCACCGATGTTAAAGAAAAAAAAAAAGGCTTAATGATATTAGTTATGGTTCGAAGGACAAATGGTGGACAATTGATACATATTAACAATTTATCAAAAATTTAAAGTATACAGCACGATTTATTCAATTTAAAGCTATTACTATTTAACTTGTCGGTGAGCTGTTTGTGGTATGTACATAAGTTAAACATGAAGCTCACCGATGTTAAAAAAAAAAAAAAAATGTTTATTGTTGTTAGCTATGATTTGAATGACAAATGGTGCAGAATTGACACATGTTAACAATTTTGATGCAAACCCATTCTACGCAATTTATTGATTTTAAAAACATATTTGAACTTTAACCAAATTTTAAGTCAAATCAGTATTTTTATTAAGACATTTTGACGTTACAAACAATGTTTGGCTTTCATAACTGTAATAATATATATTATTCTGTTATATGAAATTTATGACTGAATATAAGAAAGTTATAAATGAAGACATATAATTACTTATTCAATAATCAAGTCTTGCCTACTTGAATAGTATACCTATATGAATAATCAGATAAAAATCGCATTTCAAAATATACATACATTCTATTACAAGTTACTAAAAATACTACAAAATAATTAAATTAACGAATTGCTACAAAATTAATAAAAATTATTTTAATTACATGCCTTTGTTACTTTAATATCCAATCTTTGAAAAGTTATTGAATAATCAAAAGCACAAATTGTTCTTACATATGTTTTGATTATGAAAGTCCAATATTATTATTTCGTAATAAAAATATTTTTTATATAAAAATAATATTATGCATTTTTGATTAGTTATATTTGCTTAGTTTTTAAAAATACTGGAGTTAAAATGTCCATTGATATGCTGTTATTGTTCTATTTATCATACATAACATATTGAAAATAAATAATAACTTATGTATTTATTTCAAAATAATTCTATTTTCATGCCACAAATGCCTGCAATTTAATTTAAAATAATTTACCTTGTTATCAAGCCTTGCTTAAACCATGGTGCCAGAAATTCATAAACAAATGTTTTTTCTAATAGAGCATTGCTACTGAGGACAACCTACGAAGATGAATTTCAACTATTAAAAACAGTTTTTTGATTTTCCTTAAGGTATGTTAAAATACACCAACAGAATATAGGACTAAAATATTAATATCAAATAATGTAATTTACCCTATTTTAAAAGTTTGTCCTAATAAGGATATTCATGAATATAATTGGAATATATAAAATGAAAAAAAGTTTTTGGTTGAACTACTGAAAACATTAAGTAAAATAAAGTTATACTAAGAATTTATTTTTGAAGCTAATCTGTAACAATCAATCATAAATCAGCATATACCACAAAAAATTTTATTGTAAATTTTCCTAAAAAGAATAATCAAAAAATTTTAAAAATGATTTGTCTAAAATTTTTAAATTTTAATTTTGCAAATTATTGTTTAAAAATTTTTAATATGTTTAAATTAAAATTAAAAAAATTTAATTTGTTAAATAATAATTTTAATAGTTAATTATAATATTTTCTTCATTTTTGAATTTGTTTAAATTTAAACCAAAATTTGTTGTATATATTTTTTGTTATATTATATTTATTATTATATATTTGTCATATATGTTAAATTAACAAATATATAAATAATATATATATTTATGTATTATATTTTTATACAAAGTTTTTAAAGTATTATTTCTTATTTTAATATTGATTTAAATTTTAAGTAAAATTCAACATTTATTATTTATTTATCAAAATTTATTTTAAAAACAATGTCAACAATTTTTAAAAACAAATATATCTCTGTCTTAGAAATTATTAATCTGATACTCTCAATTTAACTCCATTTTTTAAAAATTTTAACTAATATTATGATCGTAATATTATTTATTTATTTATTAGAAATTTTTTAATAAATTCAGAATTACGTTTACAACAAACAAAAATAACAAAGTTCAGAATTTTTTTAATAATTAGACCTTTACTTCTACTGTTTCTGGCTTGAAAAACAATACGATTGGCTTTAATCCAAACCAAAATCTTAGTAACCTTGCCTTATCGTAGATGTAGACGATGCCACAAAGTGTTTGAAAGGATACTACAGAAAAGTAAGAAAAAACAAATGTATTAACTTGACTTTAAACTTTTATAATTATAAAATCAGAAACATATTTATTTAACTTTTTTTTACATTTAATTATTAAATATTTATTATTATTATTTTACTTAATATTTCTAGATATAAAAAAAATAATATTTAAATAAATTTCTCCATTAACAAGGTGAACATGTGTAAATGGGCGTCGAAAATTTATTACGTTTACCATAAATAGCGTTAAATATCGTGGCTTGTTACATTATCATTAGCGATGATTTATCATCGCATTTACATATGGCACACTTTATACACTAGACCATGTAAAGAGGCGGTTGTCAACTTTTGATTAAGAGCCGGACACGATTGTCTTGCGGAACACCTAAACGGGATAGGTGTCCTCGCCTCGAACACTTGCCCAATACGTAGAGCTGGAACAGTGAATTCAGAACATCTTTTGAAAGTCCAGGACTGAACAGGGAGGCCAGCGCCAAGGAGATGTCTTGCAGTTTTATTGGGAGGCCAGGGGTCTCATGGACTAAAAAAGTGCCCACCCCTTTATTTACTCTCTGCCCCTTTGACTTTTTGGTGTGTGAGACCGACTTAGTGTCGATTGCTGTCTTGCTGTATGTTTGCTTTGCTCTTCTTGTTCTTTCTTTTGTGTGATCCTTATTGTAATGGATTGGTATTCAATAAAGCATATGTTACAACAACAACAACAACATATGGTGAAAGTTCCAACTCGATAAAGAAAATTTTATTCTATTTTTTAAAGTGTACTAGTAGATCGAAGCAATTTAAATTTGAAAGCGGAATTAATAGGAGTTTAATTGTCTCTTTGATTCTTTATATATTCAGGATTATATGTATTTCTATTTCACTATTGATTAAATTTGCAATAGCTAATAGTACGTTTATTTAAAGATAATTAAAAAAATATTAAGTCACATTTAAAAATAAGCTACAAAAAAGTAAACATTCAATCCTTGAAACTTTTCAACGTCCATTGGCAAAAAAAGAACATAATAAAGCCACCCAAGCTCATTTGATAGGATGACAGTGATGAATTATTGGAAACTCGATGCAAAGGAAGAGCATTTTGCTAAACCGCCAACGCTCCATCTACTAAATTACGTAATGTATTCTAGTGGAAATAAATCAAGTGTTTTGTATGTAGTATGACTTGAAATGAAAACAGCTGACGCTCAACCAGTTAGCCATAATCAGGCTATTTATCTTTCTGAGTAGCTACTTTATGTTGGACATTTTATTTGTTATGTAATAATAATGTTATTCAAGGGAATTCTTTAAATAGCATTGTTTTTCAAGCAGATCTACGTTAAGATTACGTCACTTGAGATGACAGCTGTTTATTTTCGAGCTAAGTAGCAGCTACTGTGGAGTGTGTCACAGTGAGGCACTGCCTTATGCTCTTTACATATAGTTGAGGGATGTTTTAAAACTATTGTTTTTAGAATTCAAAATTACTTATTTATGATATGACAAAATAGTTTTTTATCAAATTAAATACAAACAGCAATCATTTGTAGACAGAGTCGTTTGTTTGTGCAGCAGGATCTGGGTATGTCAGATTGAGACACAAGTTTAAGAACACATAGTTTTATTTACAAGAACGTAAATAGGATATCAACACCACAATTAAAGATGGACCATATTTAACGCACACATGTACACACATTTAAAGACATTTGATAAAAAAGATTCGTGTAAGACTCCATTTCTAAACTGCAAATTAAGTTACTCGGGTAAGCGTTGATATCGAAATATTCTTCCTCTCTGGATGAGGGTCTGTAGGCCAATAAATGCACAGGATAGTACTAACTCTATCTTCTCTCAGAGTGAGAGACTGTAAATGAAACGCGTCTCTGAGGCAGCAGCGCCGGTCTCGCTGTATGGCCTCTCTGGTGAGAGTCTCTCGATGCCTACTGACGATTTCTTCTGAACGCCGCAAGGGACGATTTAGCAGTGCATAGGAGGAAACAGGATTGCATAGGTGGAACCACGGTTATACATTTTAAAAAGCTTCTTTTTTATATAAATATGTAAGGTATCCACTTTTACTCACATGAATTTAATAAAAAAATGTTAGGGAAAAAAAAATATAAATCTTTTGACCAATTTATATTAATCAATGATAAATTCAGGAACAGAACAAAACTGTTGGAAATATTGTGAATTAATAAAGTAAGTAAGTTATTTGATTTTCCGCTTCTTTACAAACAAATTCTTTTTATTTAAATTAAATATCAACTTCCTTTTTTAATCTCTTAAACTGTGAAGCCCTGAAAATTCTTCAAGATGACAGTTGTAAAAGAAATGAAACATTATTTTAATTACTGGTTAGTTTTTATATTAAAATTATTTTCGAGAAAATATTTATTTGTTCATTTTTAAAAATTCTTATAAACTTATATCGTGTATTTATGATAAAAATTTCGTTTCATAATCATCACATTACGATTGGGTTTCATTTCGCGTGAATCATCACAACAATTTCAATCGTGTGTAATAAAAAATTATATATATATATATACAATTTTAACAAGACAAGTTACCTATCAACAAAATACTTTTTTTCATTTCTATAACACTTTCAAACAATGCACAGTTTACATTAATAATAATCTTGAACTAGATTGAAAAGCTTTTGTATTACTCCATTAACTATACAATGTAACCTACATTTCAAAACCTAGTTTAGAGTTCTCTTAAGAGTTTTTCACTACAGAATTTGCTAACGTTTACTCTAAGTGCTTTAGTTTTACGCGTTGTTTATAGCGGTAATTCATACTGACATATATTGCGTGTTTTGGGGCTATCATTTCCGGGTATAAGGTAAAAAAATGTAGCTCTGACTTAATGGTTCAGATATGTGAAACCTACAAATGAGGAAGAGGAAGCTGCCGACCTTTTGTTATAAATCACCCTCTGGTCAAACTGCGGAAATAAAGAAAATAATGTATGTTTACAAAATATTCCCAAAGTTCGAATTTAATTTCATCAACATGAAATCTTTCTTTTTAATAGTATAATTGGTTTAGTTTTTCAGTTTCTTAAAAATTAACTTTAACGTTCAATGCATTTTACGATGTGCTACTTATTATGAAAAACACCCTATTTTTTATAAAGAAGAAACATTCATTCGCTGACATACATGGAAAAGACCGTTTTGCATTAATCAATAGAAACTAATTCCATGAAAAATAACACCGCTACTTAACTACCAAAAAATATTTAAACTATAATAATCTTGAATGTATCTAGGAGAAAGTCTAGTATTTTTTTCGTCGTGTGTGGATATATATATCTATATATATATATAATGTGCATGAACACGTTAAATTTTCACATTTTCATTAGTTCATCAAAAGAGTTATCAAAAAGAAAAGAATAAATGTAAAAATCCGAAGTTGCAGCAACGAATTTGAAATGATTAAACTTACACACATATCTAATATTAAGTGTGTCAAAGACTACAAGAATGAATAAAAGAAATTTTTAAATAGACAAAAACAGGCAAGAAACAAAGCCCTCGTATGCCATCAGTAAAAGGCCCATAAAATATTTATTAGGTAAGAAATAATGTCCTCTATTATACGAAATATTTTTTATATCGTAGAGGATATTATTTCTGTCCGCTAAAAGAAATGCAAGTCAAAACAAATCTAGAGAAATATTCCAATAAAAGAAGTAACCAAAATTCCTTCTTTATAGAAGTCGTATATTGAGGAAGAAAAGGAGAAGTGCTGTTTAAAAAAAATATTTTCTTTAAAAAGTCAAGATTTTGAAATTTTTTCAAAATAAGAAAATAAGTTAATATTTTTTTATAATTATTCAGAGATGGATACATATTTTTTATTGAGGGTTTTTAGAAAAACTGATTTTAAAGAGGATAAAATGTGAGATATAATTGTAAATAACACACACAAAAAAGTACCATTTATTTATTGGAATCGAAATGTAATACAATATACTGATTTATGCATGGTGAGAATGTTACCGTATTTCAGAATTTTTTTCCGTCACGAGTGATAAGTGGAGGAACTGATCTATTCCCAGCGGAAAAATTTAGATTTATTTGACATCTTCCTTGAGCAATCCTCCTGAAATGCACGGCAACCTGAATTCCAGATAAGCATTCCGGCCTGCCCCTGCAGTCAAACAGAGCATTGATACATGTTCTGAGGAATTCGGATTTCATCGCGATTGACTGAAGCAACAGGACCTTTGACTGCAGAGCTTCATAATCGTTATAACTAAGTTAAGAAAATATTTTGGATAAGAATGCTTTTTGGGATGTTAAGGTAGGTTGTTTATAAAAAGAAAAGTTTGTGACAAGTAATATATTATACTAGTAGAACCCGGCATATGTTATCTTGCCAAAAAAAAAATGCATTGTAGAAAATTACATATCGTGGATATATTCTCCATGTTTCAACATATATGCATATTAATTTTATGGATATCGTTTGAGTAATTAAGATGAAATGCTGCAGCACTCTCTGGTGATAAGTAACAATAATATTGGATAGCGTGAATCTATTTTCCATACTCGAATGCATGTTATTATCCATTTTCATAAAGATTACATAGTTTGAAAGGTATAGAGGTTGATAGACTGCAGCACCATCTAGTGGCTGCTTACAACAAAGGGGATGGCATAAAAGCATTCTCCATGTTTTGTGAAACACACACAAAAAATGTCATCAAAATCGTTCAAGCCGCTTAGAAAGAGTCAATGACAAACACACGTACAGAAGAATTATATTATATTTGTGTGTTTTTATATCTATTGTAGTTTTGTCCTATATATAAATATATATATAAATACTTTAATATTTAGTTAGATTTTGTAGTACCAAAACCCCAAAACATTATTCAGACAAAATTTTCTATTTATTGATTTGCAAAGTTCACTGCTAAAAATGTTTACTCCCATATGTATGTTAATTTAAATGTATTTTTCGTATTGTAATATTTTATCGATAAACATCCATATTTACTTTATTAAGCATAATTTTAAAATATTTTGCAATAATTTTAAATAGGCAATAAACCTTACCCAGTACCTTAATAGTCAATTACTATGATTCTATTATGAAGATAAAATATAAATAAAGGCAAAATATATGTAGATCCTGCATACTTCTAGTTAGTGATAAATTGTAGAACGTTGAACAAAAAAATTTATGGTATTTAAGTTATATATTTTTTTATTAAACTATAGTCGGATCGTTTTCCATATTTTCCAAAGTGTATTAATAGATGTCGCTGTAAGTGGCATAATGAAAGTAAGTGGCTGCAAGTGATATTTTGAATTGACATGACAACGTATTTGGCATGAGTTGCACATTCAACCAACTGTAGTGTTCAATATGCCTCGATTGTTTCTGTTTTTTGACGGAGGAAATGATTTCCAAGTCATTCAACGGTTGTGTGACTGTGAGTGGAAAGCCCATTCACCCGGCAAGGTCATACCTAAATGAGTTGAAAAAATCGGTGGAACATTTTTTGAAACATTTTTGATGCCGTACCGTTTCCCCTTTCTTCATTTGAACTCATTGTGACGAGTGGTTCTCTTTTGACAGTGGAATTATAAGCACCCTGTACATTAAAAATGAAAGCATTAGAGGCGTAATATTAAAAAATGAATCAATAAGTGGTTTAGTATTTGGTTTAACGCTTATAGAAATCACGGGCAAAATTGATCAGTCAAATTATTTTTATTTTTTTAAATGGTTTTTATCTTGTAATTGTAATGTTTATGCCTGAAAATGAATATGTATTAATTTCATTAATAGTACACGCTTTAGTGTATCATCAGCAATTACAACACTCACTTTGTCAGTGCCATTTTAAAAAAGGGACACCTTTTGAAATGCCGAACAAAAATTTGGAGTTGTCAGTTGTTCTGATAGA
>BPLR01007656.1:0-82111 GCA_021605095.1 Caerostris extrusa
TTTTTTAAAAAAATTAACTACTTTTAAGGATGTTCCAAGTCCTTGGTTTGGTTTGTCATTCTACAGTCATCTTGTGCACTCTTTGGGCTAATAGACCGAGACCTACAGTTTAGCGTGGATTTTACTAACAAACATCCATACCACCATCAGAATTCGAATCTGAAGCGCCCAAAGGCCAGAACGCTAGCCAATTGGCTATCAGGGCAGCCCTTGGTGTCTTTAACACAACCACCAAATATGACTCCACCTTTAGTATGGCGGATCAAATTAGCTGCGGAAGCTTTTTGCACATATGCATGTACGTGTGCGCGCATGCATATCGACAGATCTCATATGTATGTAGCAAACAGTAAAAGATTTCTGGAATACTATGTGGTATTTGCGTGTAATATGAGAGAAATGCGGAAAACACCCACCAGGCAGACCAACTATTGATGTGAAATACTTAAACGCGTGCTCACCATCACTAACCAGTTTTCTAATTTTTGAAAGAAGTACAATGAACGCCACCAGTGGAATCGAACTCCTTCCGTAATCTACGAGAGCTACTATGGGTTATACAAATTTAAGGTAAAATATTTTTGTTACTTATTTATTCTTATCTACATTCTGAGTGTAACGTTTATTAAGATCTACAACTATTCTTAATTAATACATATGGCTAAAACAAAATTATAGAATAAATTAATTATTTCAGAAATGTAGGGAAAAGGTAATCAATACAAAATCATAATTAAATTTTGATTAAATCCAATTAAAATTCTTAATTAATCAGAATATTCAACATCCACACAACCATCATAAAAATTTTCGAGTATAGACCTCCACTTGACTGTAAAAATTAATCATTAGAATTAATGACAACCATAGAAATTTCAATGGTCTGAAAACATTTTCAATAGTTTCGAAGACTTTGATTGGATTGCTGTTCCAATATTGTAACTTTTCAGAAAAATCTACGAATACAAGATTGTTCGCTCCTTATAGATCGTAGGATAAATTGAATTTTGAGTGTGATTCTTGAGAGAATCCTCTAATTGAAAGAATATATATTTAAAGTTCAGATGTTATAGTTCGTGACTTTTAGCCTTACAGACAAAGAAGAACGAAAGTTCAATTAGAAAACTTCTCTTATAACTAGATAGAAAGTTACACAGTGAAACTTAAATACTTCATGTTTAACACTCTCTTGCCAAACAGAATATATAAGCTGAGGTGAAGTCTTCTATATTTGTAAAAGAATACGTTATGCTTGTTAAATGTAATTTATAAAATGGCAATTTGATTATAAAACGTCGTGTAATTAAATTAAACGGTAAAATTGTAAAATATGAAATTATGAAAAATTAAAATATATGAAAAATTGTAAAATAAATCATAGATCATTCCACTCTAAATTTGTAGAAGTCTTCTGTTATTGGTATGTCATAAAATGTAATTAAATTTTTTTGAATAGATATATTTCAAATGTCGTGAATATTGATTTCAGTTTATTTTCCGCTAGATATATAGATAGAGGAATCCAACATAACAGGGGAAAAAGTGCATCAAAGGGTACTAAAAAAGATTCATCTATACTGTACTTCCACAGTTTGAATAAAAAATTCGCTGGAGAAATATTTTAAGTGGTCGTACTTCTAGTTTTTTACTCATCCACCAGCAACAGATGAACTTTCCAGCCAACGTATTTAACATATTACTCCCCGAATATGCATGGCAGGTGTCCTAACGGCAGTTGACCCAGTTCGACTTAACTTGTGTGGTTTTAAATCGAATTCATTCGTCCCAAAAACAAAGGATGTTTTCATACATCACTACTTCTGCTCTTAAATTGATTATGCTCTAGATAATGAAAGTTTACAAAACCTATGCTCGACTCAGTGGCAATGATGAGCCTTAGGGCTGAGGTTCCATCCGCTTCCAGCTTTATTGTAGACATTGTTTCAAAAACAAGGAGGTTCAAGGGCTTTTTGGATGTTTACCTGGTGGAAGTTTTCAAGTTTTTCTCCCATACGGTAGTTTCCGTAAAGTCTCCTTGGAAGGCACTACGGTCCTTCTTCAATGACACTGAGCTAAATCAGGCTTCTACCTATGAGTGCTTCATTGCAACAGAAGTTGCCCCTTTCCCCTCCTTCCATGACACCACAGGTTCATGGACTACTGTCCACTTTAATGTCCTTTACAATAATTTCAAAAAAATGCATTGTAATATCGAATGTACGTGATACAAATTTAAAATCTAAAACAATATTTGTTTCTTATGCATTTTTTAACAAAAATTATTGATGATTATAAATAAACAATTATTTCCGCAATATATCTTTAAAAAAAATTGTTTTTTTTTTATTTATTTACAATTATAATAAATAACAATTTTAAATAAACAAATTTTTTCCGCATAACAACTTTAAAAGTAATAGACTGTTTATGAATAAAGCAGCCTCTTTTCTGAATATTTTTCTGTATACTTTACACAAGTATTTTTTAAATATGCTTTTTCTTTTAATTTTACTTAAATATTAATTTAAGATATCTAATTATTCAAGAGTCAAATAAAAATCCAAATTAATTTTTAATAGACAACAGTTTTGAAAGTGATGTTGAATTATATAGTGCGCTTTTTAATGCCAATATTAGGGAAAAAACTCATTCCGGTTTTTTTAAGGGTGTCGTAAGCTGTTTGAAAACACGTTACCTTATTTTCGGATCTTATAATTAAAAGTTATACTTGTTTTTTTATGTTGTTTCTTTGATATGTATTTAGAAAAGTATCTTTAAAATGTGAGAAATTTTGTTTAATTAATCAGAGAGGAGCGAAAAGCATTTCAGAAAATGTAAACATTTTTCGCGAGAAATGAAATAAAAAATTACTAGCAAAAAGAATTTCATTTTTTATGAGACTCAACTCTAATGTCCAGTTATTTTTCGTAGAAAAAAATGGTAACTTACCGTCTATTATTTTAATTTTTAAAAACAGTTTTATTTTTAAGGAACAGAAAGGGCACATATTTTTTTGTCACACAACAACGAAAAAGAAATTAAACTAGCTTTAATTTGCATTTCTAGGAACAACTGCATTTAAAAATATACTTCCAACTTAGTTTTTTTTTTTTTTCTGTTTGTAATTATTTTTTGTATTAAAACAGCAAAAATGCGAAACGTTTAAGAACTCTTATGCACTTTTAAACGCTTTTTAAAGGAACGGAAAGATTGTAATGCAACTGAGGAATTTCTGTTAATGTTTGAGATTATTCATATAAAAAAATACTCGAACTTAGAAAAAATAAGAAGCTAAAAGTGGAAATGAATAAAGAATAAAGTGACAAAAAAAACAATTGAGAAAATATTCCATTTAATTAACTGATTGAATTTTAAAACAAACTGAGTATCTTAATAAATAAATTGATAAATTAAAATCTTTGTATCGTGCTTTTTGAACTACTACTTAACAAGTAATATAAAAAATAAAAAAATTTAAAAGTCAATTCCTACTTTTTTTTTCACTATTTTTCAGTATATTGCTTTATAAATAATTCTCATACATTTTTTAAGTTTATCTGGCGCCATCTACTGGTAGATATATGCAACTTAAATCTGAAAAACTAAAATTAATTAATTTAATTTAATTACTGAATCAATATTTGAAAAACTGTATTAACATCAAATGTCGTCCATTACAAGCTCAAAATAAATGTATATGAACTTGGATGGATGAATAAAAAGTATTTTATGAACGATTGAAAATTTGAACAAGATATATGTAGGGAGAGTGAGCTTTACTACGCAATGTATTTCATCTCACGATAAACATATTTTTTATCCCATTTGGTAGACAGCAACATAACCAAACCAGACCAAACTTAAATACCCTTGAGGTCTCATGGAAGAAGGGAAAGGAGGCATTTTTGTTGTGATGGAGCACCCTAGGTAGAAGTTTGACTTGGCTCAGTGTCCCTGAAAAAGAAGGCATTGCCTTCCGGGTGGACTTTTTGGGGAGAACTACTTCACATTTGCAAGTCGTACAGAAGAAAACACAGAAAACTCCACCAGGTAGTCCGACTAATGAGGCAAGATGCTGAACATCACAAACGCCATCGAATCTCCTTGTTTTTGAAACAGTGTCTGGAACACAGCCACCAATTGATGGAACCTCTACCTAATGCTCACCAGCAGCTTGCATTACCACTGAGCTACGAGTCGGGCCGATAAACATATAAAATTGATATTTCATCAAATTAAACTGTTCTCTGACCGAGACTAGATGGTCGTGATATATTCTGGTCTTAAACACTCGCGTTAATTCATTGAGATGTAAAGATATTACTCGCCGGTGAGAGCTTGCATGCATTCTATTCTTACCAGTAATTGCTCCACCATTATTGACTCAACGGGGTTCGGATGGTCTGGCAGAAAAGTAAATATCCAACTTTATTTCTGTGTCCATTTTTTCTAGGATATTTCGTGTTTATATATTGTATATATATATACTTATATACTTAAGCGTAATACGTATATTTCTGAACGTATGTGAGTATGTTTAAATTGCTATTTCAAAGAATTGAAATAAATTGTAAAATCCAAAATAAAAATATGTAAACGTCATCAATTGTGGTCGCTTAATTTATTTTTAGCCAACCTAAGAACAATACACCTAAAATAAATACGTTTTTTACGTACAAGGATATATATGAATAAGGAGGAAAGATGTATATATAAATTAAAAGTTTTATTATGCGGCACGGACAAGAAATGGATACAACATATATTTTTATCAGATTTTAGAAATGGGTTAAATTTTTCGTGGACACACAATCAGTGGGTAAATAGAATATTTCGATGTTGGTGACATAAAATTGACATAAATCGATCAGCAACTATATATTTTGAAGATAACGGTTTAAGTTTTTGAGGTGGTAGACAAATAAAGCCAATTTTTGTCCTGTCAGTCATAATGGAAACAGAAAATGGTGGTCGAGCTATTGCGGTACTTGTAGGTTTTTTGTGTTATTTCCACATAAGAAAAGTCTTATAGATATGCTACTTTTTTGCTTTTATTACCTTTATTTTCTTAACTGTCACTGAGGATAATTTTAGAGCAAGAAAGATGCTATAGCTAGCCATTCCCACATTCGGATTCTTCTTTACAATCTTTTCTCAATTCCTTCTAATAGCTCATATTCTCCCTATATATATCTTATTCAAATTTTCAATCGATAATAAAATACTTTTTTATTCATCCACTCAAGTTCAAATACATTTTTTTTGAACTTGTAGCGGATGAAACTTGATGTTGATACGGCTTTTTCAAATATTAATTCATTAATTAAATTTATTTAATTAATTTTAGTTTTTTTAGATTTAACTTGCATATATCTACCTATAGATGGGGACAGATAAACTTTAAAAAATGAATGAAAATCATTTATAAAGGACTTTCTGCAATAGAGTGAAAAAAATAGGAAATGACTTTAAAATTTTTTTTTTTATATTACTTGATTTTGATGAACAATAGAAGCAAAATTATGACAACTTTCTTACTACAATAAACATTTTGTAGTGTCCATATTGATGATAGTTAAAACATCATCAATAAATTTATATATAGTCGAATACAGGAATTTAGATAACTAGCTTAAATGGTCTAGGGAAGGACTAACCCCAAAATTCAAGAAACAAATACTTAGTGAAAATCACTGATCCTCTTTTTGACGTTAGTTATTTTCACTCCTATGATGCTTTGAGAATGAAGATGTTTCATTTCTCTTTCAATCGAGTGCAATAGATCCAGTTTTGAATTAAAATTGGGACACAAATTTAATACTGTATGAGTTTTAACTTTTAATGAGAGACTCAGATATACTTTGGACACCATACAAAGTTTCGCCTGCGAAGCATTGCGAGATTCAAATAGATTTTCAGATCTAAATATTTTTCTGTTTGATGACCATCAAAAAATGCTTGTATGCCCTTTTGGACTTCTAAACAATGGCATTTGTGTAAACTTCTTGTTGGATTCAGATACTAAAAAAGACTTCACAAAATTTGAATATCATTTTAGTTGTATATTACATTGGCGCGTGATTCAAATTTGTGTCATGCTTGGAGATTCCAGTAGGAAAGTAAGGATAAGTCGAAATTGGGACTTCGATAAGGCACAAATTTTGAGACAAAAAAGAAGCGTGAAATGGAAAAGAACAGAGCAGATTCAATGCCCCATCACCCATCGTAGAATTAAAAAAAAAAAAAAGAACAGTTTTCTGAATTATTAAGGTCTAGTACATTAAGTAATGACATATACTGTCAGGATTCACTACCTTTGATGAAATTCGTCCTCAACTAGTTGTCCACGAAGTTATCCATCATTTGAATCCTAATCAGACCCAAGGGTCAAGTCAAGGGTTAGTCGATTGATAGACCAAGAGAAACGGAGAACTACAGCCCATCTATCGACAGTTGGGAAGAGATGTGTTCCAATAGACTAAATGCGTGTAATCCATTCTCAAGTTAATTGCCAAGATCTTCTTATCCTAGGATATATAGTAGATTACCATGCACGACAAAATCATGGAAAAAAATACTAATATTGTTAAAGTTAATTAATTTGTTAAAAATACTGTATTCGACGCACACCAAATAAATGAAAAGAAATAAATACCGTTATCAATAAGTTAGTGAGAGAAAATAAACACATGATGATAACCAGTCAGAATTGAAAACAATGTGGTCAGTATCCCAAAGATGAACAAAGAAGATGAGGAGAAGTAAATAATGAAGCCAAAATGAATGCGATGCCTAGGGAGCATGATACCTACTATATACGTGTTAAGAAGATGAGTTCTCCAAAAGTCAGAGTAGCAAAGAAAATTATTTTAAAAATAAAATTGTTATAAATACTTTTATATTTTTTTTCTTACAAAAATGTAGTTTCTCTGTATGTTTTCTGTTTGTATCCTCTGATCCATCATAAACCAAATACAAAAATAATTGTATCAAACGTTATTATAAGCTCGATTTAAATGCCTTTTTTTAAAAAGTGAAAGTCATATACGTTGTAAAAATGCATTTAAACTATCCTGTATTTTCATACAAAAAATATTAATATTTCCGTTTTTAAATGATAACATATTTAAAAGTACTTTGTAGTTTTACGGGTATTTATTTATTTATATAATTTGATAGTGAGTGAGTTTAACAGTTGAGTGATTGTATTTAATTTCTTGCTTGAAAAATATTAAGTGAATTATCTTTTGTAATAATTTTCATCTTTAAAAAAAAAAAAAAAAAACGATACTTGCTTATTAACTGCATGCAAACGATTGATTGTTCGTATTAATCTCAGAGTGCATTGGTACCAACCCCAAGAAATCTTCTATCAAATTGCTTATCATATTTGACACCCGCTTAATGGCATACGGTTAATACCAAAATTTTATTTTTGCTTTATAACATTCATTTGATATCTTATATTTTTAAATATTGGTAGCATTTATAACGAAGGTTTCTGCAATGATTTTATATAAGTTAGTGGATTCCCAATTTCTAAAATAAGATAATATACAAGAAAGGTTGTTTTTTTATTTTTACATGAATCAGTGATTGGCAAAGTTTATGAATTTAGTAAAATGTACAGAGATATATAGAAAAACTTTCAGATGCGTTTGATTTATCATGAGAAATAATTTTAAAAGAATGGAATTTTGAAAAACAGTAATTATGAACGGTATAACAGACAAGAAATTAAAAAGCAAAAAGAAATTTAAATCAATTTACAACAAAGATTAAGTATCTTCATCTCAGAGTGAAATATTATTCAATCATCAATTTAATTCTGCACGTCAAAATTTACACAAAATTATTATTTTTATTATATATAAACAAACATATTTTGCATTTAAAAAAAATTCTAATTTTTCGTCTAGATTTTATGGTCAATTAAACTACATTTAAAATGAATTAGCTATTGTCACCTATTTTCACTTTTCGTAGGCAATATAATATTCAGTAACATTTTATTTAAAGAAAAAATTATCATTAAAATAACAAATGGAAATAGGACGATAATGATTCTGAAATGCGATGATTAGAAAGAACATCTATAATTTTTCTGTTAGTAATGATATGAAAATGTATATTAAGTGAATCCATTTAACGAAATATTTTTTTTAAGTAAAACACACGGGAATTGCAACCAACACTTTTTTTACACTGCATTTCAGATTTTCAGTTAAAAAAGATAATTATCTAAATGATCCTGCTTCAGCAATAAGTAAATGATGAATAGAAGCTACGAATCAGAGCAATTTGCTACTAATAGTTGCCTAAATACAAATCCAGTCAAGTTTTGGAAATATTCTCGCAATCACAACAGGAAGAGGGTCATTTGAGATGCATATTTAAAGTGCAAAGAGTTATTTGCTACTAATTGCGATACTTGACTTTGAAAAAATGAAAAGAGCATTTATATCATTAGAGGTACCTTTTGGATATTCCTACGTTGATTTAAATTTTTCTTTCATAAGATAAAAGTTTAATTATTCAATTAATTCAACGGAAATAATCATAAAGTTTAGCGATTGAATTAGAAATAGATTTTTTTAATGCCTCATAGTAGACATGGAACGAAAACTATTGAATCAAGTAATAAGCGGATAATTGCACATTTTAAATTATTTAAGGTTTAAATGTTATTTATTGATGAAAATGAAATTAATTATTATATTTCATAATTAATATAAAAATTTTGTTCGTAGTGTCTGAAAATATTAAGACTGATACAGATGATCTCGTGATTCAGGGAAAATAGGTACAGATAGCTTTCAAGGAAACTCAGCTTTAGTCGTAGTCAGTTAGGTGTCGATATCCATAGGGGTCACCGTTTTCAAAAACCTGGAAACTCTATAGAGATCCGGAGTATGTGTAAAGTATCTCGCATAGTTAGTCAAACAGCCTCATTGGTATTTTTCGGGGTTTTGCCTCAAACGGCATGCAAAAGAGTGGCAGTTACCCCTAAAGTCCCCCCCCATACAGCAATGTCGCAGTTGGTAGAGTGTTAAAGGCTTAAAGTTGAAAACAAAGTTCAACAGGATAAAAATAGGCCATCAGGCCATCCTGGCCTTATCCGGATAAGGCCAACAGGATAAAAAATAACAAATCTTAACGAAATGCCGTAAAAACTAAACTGTAATCAAGAATAATAACTAAAATTTAAAAATTTTAATAATAACTGTAATAATTATCAAGAATAATAAGTAAACAGTAAACATTTTGGTACTTTTCAGTTAGTGGGCAAAATGCGTAAACTCGCCAAAGATTTATCACAAATTTTAATCATATCGTAGTTATTCTCCTGCTAAATTCTAGGAATCTTTATAAAATATTTATAAATGATATTGTATGACATTTTTATTTGAAAGATCCGAAATAGGTATTTGCTATTGAAGCAGTGCCAAATTTTCATTCCAATTTTTTGCTTTTGTTTTATCGAGTTCATATTCTAACTTTGCATTATAATATTAGCAGTGCAAGTGACAAATTCAAATCAATACACTCGATTTTTACAAAAATATATTTCTTTTATTAATGTCAATTCAAACTTATATCAAAAAATAGAAATCACCATAATCCTATAAATAAAATTTGATATCAATTCATTATTTTAAAACTTTTGAATCTTTTAAAATTTCATGAAGAAGACGTTAAAATTAAGGAAGACATTAAAATTTTCAAATTAAATCAACTGATAATAGCCTCATATTAAGAGATCCGGAGAAATGTGTACATCATAAAAAATGTCCAGTAGGCCAATTTCTATACCAAGGTTTCATTACGTGTTTTACTTTCTTCCTGAGATGAAGAATGAGAAAACAGAAGGCTACTTCAGTTCGAGAGTGGATCCTTCAAAGGAATATTTCAGTGCTCGCTGCAAGACAGCAGCGAAAGAAACAAGCCATTCCTTAGTTGCTGTTATCTTTCTTGTTGCCTGGTGATTTATCTGCGAGAAATGTTCTCTTTATTTTCCAGGACAACAGATACAGCGAACCATTCAAGGAAGGAAGATAACTAATTAGCCACACAAGGTTTATTTCATTACCTTTCTAGTTTATTATAATTAATTAAATACTTTTTTATATGTATTTACTTTTATTTTATCAAGAGACCTCCTCTTTTTACTTATATTTCTCATCAATTTGTGTAGTTTTCATTTATTCGATATTTTGGGTATGATTCTAGTAATAAAACATCGATGAATAGGAACTATGTATTTGTTTATAAATACTTACTTTATTGGAATAGTTTAGATCGGTATTATTATTATCATGTCTTTTAAAAATTCTTTTTCACCGGTGTTTGGAAGTGTTCCAATTTTGAAGATCCATAATTCGAAAGCCATATAGCGAATTCCACTTAATCTTGATCTACACTGGTATGCTTGGTACGTTTCACTTTAATTAATCCCACTAGTAAATTTCACTTTAATTTAAAATGCTTCTTGGAATGCGTTTTACCTTCCCTTTACCACGCTTGGTGCAATTCCAAATTAGCCAAATTTCTACTAATTTTGGAACATAAACTAAAGACACTAGATTAACCGGCTGGTAAATTTTTTTACCAGTAGGTTTTAAAAACCTATATTTAAAGCTTTTATACTCCAAAAAAGTTATATACCAATTTGAAAATGCAGAGAGAATCCTTATTTTAAACAACTTAACAACAATTAATGGTTTCCAATTATGTGTTGATTCCGTGGAAGCACCAGCATAAACGGAAAATACTGTAATTTCTGTATACTGAATACGCGCAAAATACGAAAATTTCTGTATACTAAAGTATTGATTTTAATGTCTTCGTATGAAATCAAATTAATAAAAAACACTCAATTTTTCGAATCAATAAGCTTTTCAAAATGGAATATGAACATTGAACTCTAGAATATTTTCACTAAAACTCTGGCTGAATTTTAAACTTATCAAAATGCAAAGTGCACCATTCCTGTAAAAATAAGCATATGTTATAGTCGAATATTATCGAAAATTCAAGATATCACTCATTATCTAAAAATATACTTGAATTACGTAATTTTTGATAACAAAGAAATTTCAGTTACAGTAAATGAGATAGAAGGTTCATGTTTGCATTTAATCTCAGAAAAGTCACAGGCTTTCTTCTTTTTTATTGAAAAAAATCATAGTTTTGATAGACTCTTCAAAATCCAGCACAATAAATATTTCTGCATAATATTTACGTAGCATGAAATTTGGGGGAGGTATGTTTCAAGCAAAAAGCTAGTTTGATATAAAAATCCACCACAGAATAGAAAGGAAATTTTATATATGGTTTTCACCTACAAACACATTGTATTTTCCCACAGTTACCATTTAGCTGCAAGCACTTTTGGTGTTGTGGAGCTATTCTCCTTCTTCTTAGATTTCTTTGCACAGAATTTCTTCATCCAAAACTTCAACTAGTCCACAACCGATGATTTAACATCACTTATGTCAAAACATCGAGAAGCAAACAATATCTTCATGTAAAAATAGGAGAGTCATTGAATGTAAATTCAAAACTGTAAGGTAAAGATCAAACAGTACTAATGGGAATTGTTGTAACATTTGGACAATAGTAGAAGCTCTACCATTAATATCTTTCTTCCAATCATTAATTTCATTATTTTCAATCTATAAATGGCGCACAAATTATTGATGACGCTTTACATTTATATTCCATTCTGTGTGTAGAAAGCGAATTATCTGGAATCCTTTATGAATTTTAAACTAAAAACCCTTGAACTACCTCTATGTGAACCTGAAATTATCTATTATTAGTTATTCACCCCCTTCAGAGATTATTCCAGACATAGACGAAATATATCGATATTCCAGTTTCATTTATTGTATTGATAAATCATAAATATCAGAAAACATTCGCTCTACAAATATTTCTCGCTTAAAATATTTATGAATTAGTTCTTGGAGAGAAATACCCCTCTCCATAAATTCTATTACCAGCAGAGCCTCCGTGAATGAGATACGGAGAGCACCCTTGTTTGGACATGTAATACATGACGTACACAAATAGAGCAGTTAATCACCAAAGTCAACATCGATTCAATCCCTCAGGGTGGTATCAGGTTCAACAGTCTAGGAAGGTCTTTGATCTATGCCACGACAAACATTGTCTTCTCACGCTGAGAGGCAAACACTGGGCAGATGAAATTAAACATGGCAGAGAAATTATTACAGAATATCTTAAATAATCAATTTTTATTTCCGTGTTTAAGGTAATGTATCATTCGACTAACTTTAAATCTAGAAAGTAGAATATTTATTAAATATGATGAATGCATCAAACAAAATGTTTCTTTTTTTTTAAGAAAAGTTATACAGAATCTTTAACATCTCACTTAATATTAATCATTTCATAGTTTGTCTTTTCGTGAATTCTACTTATAATTCAGCAGTATACCAAACAAGATGGCATAGGTTTGAAGTATTATTGCTATTATGGCGTAAACTTGGCATAGACGTGAAATTATTTTCAGAAATCAGAAGATTCGTGAGGTGATTGTGTCGGCATTTGTGAACATCTAAGATTTTCAATTAGGTCACTTAGACTTCGTTTGGTTTGTAGATCTACGATCATCTTGTGCCCACGAGGGCTAAACTGGACGGAACCACAATTTAAAGTGTATTTCGAACCACTAACAAACATCCATGTCACGGCCCGAGTTCGAATTTGAAGAATTTAACTCAATGCAAATGCTGAAAATTTGTGAAATTATATATTCTAATATAATTTTAAAATTTATATATTATTATTATAAAAATATTTAATATATAAAAAAAATGAAACTTCCATTTTAATTAAAACTCTTCTTTTTCTATCAATAAACAGACCAATGTTGATAACAAAAATAATTATCAAAAATATCCTTTTAGTGAAAAGATAAAAATCTAAATACGTATGAATCTTTCTACATTTTTATTCGGAAAAAAATCAAAATTTATGTTAGCAAATTTACCATTTTAGAAAGAAATCTTGTTCATTTTTCCAACTAAATACCTCCAAACACATCAGAACTGTGAAGACAAAAACCATCCCGTTTTTTTTTTAAATTATAAAAAAAAAAAATACACAACTGTATTTACGAAAAACTTGTAATTAAATGCAATGCTTATTTTCGAAATATTTTTTTTTTTATTTCAGACAGTGTTTGGTGTAAATATACGTAAAATGCACTCAAAAATGGGTGAATTGCTACTGCTGATTAATCAGTGGCAAAGTAACTGCTCTTTCCAAATACAGCTGGGGATACAATTTCACAAGAGAGATAACATAAAAATAAAAAAGCTCTTCTTTTATTAAACTTTTTTTGTTTACTAATCTTCAACATCCCTTTACCAATTACTTGACCGTAAAAAAAATACAATATTGGAAAGATTACAAAACGACTTAATGGCCTTTTATTAAAATCTTTAAAAAAGAAAAAGTGGCTAAAAAGTATATATTTTTCAGCAATGCTTTAAAAAATAAATTATTGAGCTTTTGTTTAATTTTGATTTTTTTTTTGATGATCACATAATTGACTTTTTTGTTTATTGAAAAAACGTGAAAAAGGAAATCCTAGTAAAACATATTTCTTTAATTTTTTAACGTCTACAGAAACTGTATTAAGAACTACCAGATAGGCTGATAGAAATTCTTATTGAAAAAACAAAACCCAATTTCAGAAGTTTTTATAAGAGGGATGACTTCATGTCTCCACAAAATTCAATTAAAAATAGTAATCTCCCTTTGTTTATAAAAAAAAGAAGATATTTTACCAGTTTTATCGAAAATTCTAATGAAAATTTTCATTAAATCTTTTCATTTTTTTATATTTTAATCCACAAGCACATGCGGTCTCTTAAAAATACCCAGTGCATTTACAATAGGGAAAAAAATGTAAGAGATTTCCGTAAATTATATTATTCATGAAATTCTATAAGCCCCCGGGAATTTTAGTTGAAGTAAATTGGTCTTACTTTTTGGACACAGTAGTAAATCCATTTAACATATATATTCAAGTTATTAAGTATATAAATGTTGAAATTACGTTTTTACATATACAAGTTAAGTTCCTTTAACATACTTATACAAGTTAATAAGCATATACATCTTAACTTGTATAAAAAATATGTAACTTAAATCCCTTTAACATACATATTGAAATTAATATACATATACATGATAAGTTACACATTTTAAAAGTCCCTTTAATTTGTTTTCGTATGCTCATAACACATCCATAATGTAGAGTTAGTTAAATAAAATGCTTATTAGTAAGGAGGAATCGTTCACTTAGTATCTATTCAATTTATAAATTACATGCTGTTATGACATTCTTTACATTACTAACTATTATATTTGTTCAGTGTTTCAAATTTAACATAATTCAATCTGCTTTTTAAAAAGTATTTTCAATCTATTCGTTTATAGTTTTTACTAACTAAATACTTTTCATTGTTATAAAAATCAAAGTTATTAAAACTGAAAACAAAGGTTACTAAAGCTGCAACGATAAAGATTTTCATTTGGGTTCTGCAAAACATCTCTTGACTTTGGAATAGAATAACTGTTAAGTAAACAATTATTTTTTATTTTATATCGTTTTATACCTTTTATTTATTCTTCTAAATCAATGTTTCTTTTCCTTCCTTCTATTTTTCAAATTCTTTAAAAAATATTTCTCTTAATTTCCCCCTCTTAATCAACTGTCGGAATGTTTCTTGCAATTTTAGACAATATTTACTCTCATCTATTGTGGCAAACATTTGACTTTTATTTTATTAACCATCTAAAGTAAATAAAAGATATATATATATTTTCCCTCAAAGAAAAATCAGTATACTTTTTTTATTTAAAAACTGTAGTGGCGGTTTCAAGATACTGGAGGCACATATTTTAGATCTAGCATTTTATTTACGTGCACAAACAACCACGCACAATTAGTTAATATTTCACATACATTTAAAAGTAAAAGATAGTTATAGCTTTGTAAGAAGGATTACACTCTTCAGCTGGAATTCAGCAGGAGCACAGAATGGCGCAAAATATACGACCTATTCGCGTGAAATCTGTGAGCCATCTAAACATTTCTAACAAAGATAAACAAAACTTTAAACAGTATTTTTCTTTAAACAGTGCTCTTGCCAAGGTGTCAGAAGGATGATTACAAATTTCAGATTAAATTTTTTATTTTGCCTAACTTTTTAGATGAACATAAAAGTTTTTCAGATAAACTTTTGCTTTTCATTGAGAATATTTCAAGCTAAATTGATTAAATGTATGAGTAATACAAAGCAAAAAAAAATTAGTTTATAACATTAGCAATTAACGAAAGGAAAGAAAAGCCTTTCAAATTCTTTTTTATAAAAATAAATCACGTAGCCATTTTTTTTATTAAATACATATATTCTTTTAATAAAGTTTGGGTTTTCGTAAAACTATATAATTTTACATTTATGAAAATCTAAACAAAAATTTAAAAAATTATAAAAATTGTAAAATATTTTTAAAATGTGAAAAACATTCTAGTAAAAACATCTATCTTTATATTTTCTTATAAACATATTGAATCCCTTTAATTTGTTGGTTATATCAAATGTATATGATCTAAACTCATGTCCATAAATTACGGATAATTCAGAATCACACAGAAATTGAACTCTAAAATAAAATTTTCACCTGTAGAATTATCACACACATCTTGAAGAAGAATATGCAAATTACAGGAAACCACCAGATGGCGCGGATAGTACGTCACAATGACGAGTGTAAGAGAGGGGTATATAAGGAATGGTGGCAAAGAAATAAAATTGTTCACAAGCGCTTTAAAAGCCTTTCAGTGCAATAACCGCATAGTTATGGCACAAAGGCAGCATTTGGATGATTTTTAAGTGGTAGAATTATCGGATGACTGGAATGTGGACGTACCCTGCTGGAAGTATCCGAGGAACTTGGAATCGCCCAGAGTAGATTATCTCCAGGCTTTGGCAACGATTCCAAGATTATGGTAATGTGAGTAGATGTTACAGCACAGGTCGCCCCCGAGTTACAACGCCGAATGAGGACCGGTATTTAGCAGTTACTGCCAAAAGAAACAGACGGAGCACAGCATCAGACCTGTCTCGTCAGCTCTCTTCAGCTACCGGTACGACAGTTTCAAGGCAGACCGTCTACAGACGCTTAGGGCACATTGGTCTATATGCTCGTAGGCCTGTCAGATGTGTTCCACTTACCGCAACTCACTGTCGCCTGCGATTAACCTGGAGTAGAAGCATGCATTGTGGACACCGCAACAGTGGTCTTGTGTGATGTTATCCGACGAGTCCGGGTTTAGTTTGCAGTCTGATTCTCGCCGGACTTTCATATGGAGAGCGCCAGGTACCCGTTACCACCAAGAGAACACCATTGAACGACACCGTTACGGTGGTGCAGGATGGCTCGATTGAGGAGGAATTATTCTTGGTTCCAAGAACTCACCTGCATGTTCAGAGTGTAACGATGACAGGCCACATCTATCGGGATGTCATTCTGGAACAACGTGTACGTTTGTTTCGTTGCGCCATGGGTGCTGAATTTCTGTTTATGGATGACAACGCCTGTCCTCACCGTGCGAACATTGTAGACGAATGCCTTCAATTGGAGGATATCACCCGTATGGATTGGCCAGCATACTCACCGGACTTGAATCCAATAGAGCATGTGTGGGATATGCTTGGCCGACAGCCCAGTGCAGCCCGTCAACCCCCTCCCACCTGTCAACCGGAACTTCGGAGGGCATTGCTTGATGAGTGGTGTAATATTCCCCAAGATCAGATTGATAATTTGATACTCAGCATGCCTAGGCGTTGTAAGGCCTGTATTCCATCGTCGGGAGACATACCCCATATTAACCATCATACTAACCATGTTATACTGTTTTTGTAGATAGGTTCTTTTTTGAAATTTGCTCCAGGGAGTAAAAATCGCAATTTTTATTAATTATGTCAAACATATAGCATCTTTTTGCTCTTTTACCTTTTGTTTAATAAATAGAACTTTACAAATAAGTCAAATTTGTTTTGCTTCTGTCTCTTTCTTTGCCTGAACTTCATTATCGTTAATTTATGGACATGAGTGTAATTAAATTTTTAAAAAAATTATTATTAGTATTAAGGATGATAAATAAATGATTTAAATTTCTTGAGTTTTTATATTATAATTATTATATATGTCTGAATTATTACATAAAATATAAAATATGATATCTATATCAAATAGTATTTGACAATGTACAACGAAAAACTAAGAAATAAATAATAAAAACAACCAGAATACTATTTTCATTAGATTGTATTTTTTAAGTACAGCACATGCTATTTTAAAAAGTAACCGTTCTTCCTCCTACGCATTGCAAGAGCGCCCCATGTGACGTTCAGGAGAAATGGTCAGTAGGCCTTGAGACTCTCAACCGAGTGGAAGTACAACGCAAAGGCTGCCTGAAAGGTTTGATACAACGCAATAACTCGCTTTGTTGAGAAACTTTTTAGTTTACAGTCTTTTATCCCGAGAAGAAATATAATTAACGCAACCTGCGTATAAGTTGGCCTACAGACTCTCAACACGAAGAGGAATATAATTCGCTCATCCGTGCAATCCTGAGTATATATTTATTTTTGGCTTAGAGGTGTAATTCTTCCATGGATCTTTAATCAGATATCTTTAAATATGCTGCATGTTGTATGCTTTAATTATGTGTATGTGGTGTTTGCGCGAGGGTAAATAAAACTAAGTTCTCAAACCTGTGTCTCTAGTCACAACTCAACCCGCCAGTTACAATTCCGCTGCACAAACAACGACAGCACAACAATGAGTACAACATCAGGCCGCCCGTATCTGCACATTACAATATTTCTAATCCCCGAAAATATATATTTGGTAACTTTGGTTACGTGTGCTACATTTTTTATTAATTAATTAAGAAAGGAAGTTTATGTAACTTTAAGAAAAATAATAAAAAAAGTAAGTAAGAAATAAGGTAAGTAATTATAAAGTTATTATTGAATTGTAACACCTAAAAGATATAATTACACAAAACTTTCATTTAACAACAAAATAAAATGGACCATTCATCAATCATCTGTAAGATTATCCTTAAAAAAACTTAAACTAAATAAATTCATCAGAAGTTTTTATAAGTGAAATAATCTAAATTGTACAGAAATAGAAAAATATTAATTTTTTTTTCTACTCATGCAAAAATTCAATTCGAGAATTTCCGCAGATATTTTTATAATATCTAAGAAAATAATTAGCTTGTACTTCTAATAAAATTAAAGAAGCTAAATACTTTTAAATAAATATACTGATTATAAAAATTATTTTACTGCGAAATATATTCACCCAAGTTTTTAATATTCTTTCGCTTGGTGACTTTAGCATCTGTTAACTATTCTAATGTTCCATTTTCACAGCCATAGTTAATATATTATCAAAGTTACTTACTTTAATAGAACAATTTGCTAAGTAATTAAAGTTACGTTTACTTACTTAATATATACAGATTCATAGAATCCAGTTAACTGGGGGAAATTACTGAAATTTCAAACTCAATTTCGTCTTTGGGAATGAGCTAAGATATAATGGGAAAGGACTATAAATCAGTTCTTTTAGCTGTGGTTTCGCGCCATTAATTTGCACTTTAATTTCCGACGTGAAAGACACCCTAAACCTTGTTCTTAAAGCCCGCAGTCATCATTCTTCGAATCTTCGTGTGGCGCATTGTAAACACTTTTAATCTAGATGTTGCCATATGTACCTGTTAATTAGCTGTGATTTATTTGTTTCAGTTACGTGTGTTAAATAGAGGAACGGCAAAAGGAAAAAAATGTTGTTATTGTAAAAAAGTTAATTTAGGGTATGGGTTGAAAGATACAAATGAAATACCATGATGAATATGCAGTGGAAATGCTTTGATAAAGACTTTTCTAAAATTGTTGAATTTGTGTTTTGAATAAAATAAGTGACTATAGATTGCGGGACATGAATTATTTTACTTATTTTACATTTAGAATTAAAACAATATCTTTTATGAATATACCATTTTTTAATAATATTAATGGTATTATTTTTCAGGTTTAAGCGTTTACAGTTGTTTTGTTTCCTAAATTTACAAGAAAAATCCTTTAATAGTGAGATTTGATGAATTATCAATCAAAATATTAACTTTATATAATTTTTTAAAATTTATATTAAAATTTTTTAAATTTATTCATTTTAATTATTGACGTTCGCAATATTAAAGCTGCTTTTGAAATTCCTATATGAAGAGAGAAAAAAAAAAAAAGAACCAGTTGGTAAAACAAGTCTTGGGTACCTAATTAATTAAAATTAAATTTATGATTAATATAAATGTGCTCCATGTCATAATAATTTTTTAAAAAGAGTTAGAAAATTATTGTTTATTAAATAAAAAAGGTATTTGAATATCTTTTTACGTAATGTGAAAATAACAAGGTAAATACTCATTGCCATCAAATAATCAATGACATATTTAATGGCTAGAGGGAATTTTTTTTTTGAAATTGTAATCTCGAAATTATTTGACCTAAAAATATTTATATGGAAAATATTAGTTTCGTTTTTTATTAATTTTGACTTACTAATCCTTATTTAATGCAATCGAAATATTTCAAATTCTTATCATCAGATAATTGTTATTAGTTCATAAAAAATGTGAAATACCATAAATGCTTTACTATACATACTAATTAATTATAAGATAATCATAGTTGCTTATTATTAAAAACTTTGTTACTTCTAAAAATAAATTATTGTTACTTTTTTTTTTAAAACATAAATTTAATAACAAAATAAAAATGAAAACAGAAAACAAACCTTCCTGCTCAAGTATGTGATGATAATTTTCCGTCTACATATTTCATGCTAAGGTCGTAAGGACGAAATGTAAACAGAATTTATCTAAGAAAGATCTTTCTAAGCTAAGCCAGAACACAACTGAAAGAAAGAGTATGACGGAAAGAGAAATGTTTTCTCAAAAAGTAAAAACCAGGAGAAAAATAAGAGCAAAATGAAAAAAAGAAATGTTCTAAAAGTTTTGGGCAGAAAATTGCGCCTAGCCCTCAGGCAAATCAAATCAATGTGCGGTCATTCTGTTTTCTGGCAAAATAATACTTCAGACGGCGTATAAGCAAAGTTTCTTTTGGAAAATGTGGAATGTTTCGTACCATATTTGCTGACAATGAAAGGCCATTTGGCCTGCTGCCGGAAAGGCGCGTGTTCACTGTACATTTGAAAAGGAAATGAAAAATTCTTCGAGTTTAACTTTTCTTCAGCGCATTTTTCTCTCTGTAGTTGGAAACAGTATAGCCTCGTAATCGACTTATATTATTAGAATGGAAACAGAGCGTAGTGTCTACATTGTGAAATCCAGGGAATTAAATATAGTTAGCTTTATATACATGTAACTTTTAAATGTTTACATTGAAAGTATTTGCTTCATGTTTTAATTTATATAAGCCCACCATTTCTTGTAAACACAATTTAATCTGTATTTTGTGATGTTTTTTGTATAGAATCACCATCACATTCTTTCTGGGTTGGAAACAGGATTACAAAACTTATCCAAGAACTTTGCAGGAATTAGGGTACAGAAACGCGCGTGTTCACCACACTTTTGAAAAGGAAATGAAAAGTTCTGCGAGTTTAATTTTTTTCAGCGCATTTCTCTCTTTGTAGTTGGAAACAGTATAGCCTCGTAATCGACTTATATTATTAGAATGGAAACAGAACGTAGTGAAACATTGAGAAAGAAAGAGAAATAAATACTGTTAGCTTTATTTACATGTAACTTTTAAATGTTTACATTGAAGTATTTTGTTACATTGAAGTTTTAATTTATATAAGTAATTCTGCAGAATATTTTATTAAAAAAATGCTGAAAACATCCACCATTTTTAGTAAACACAGTTTAACTAGTCACTCTGTATTTTGTGGTGTTTTTTGTATAGTATCAACATGAGATTCTTTCTTGGTTTCACACAGGCTTACATTGAAGTATTTGCCTCAAGTTGTAATTTATATAAGTAATTCTATAGAATTTTGTGTCCAAAAATGTTAAAATCGTCCACCATTTTTTGTAAACATAGTTTAACCACTCACTCTGTATTTTGTGATGTTTTTTTGTATAGTATCAACATTAGATTCTTCCTTGGTTGCAAAACAGGCTTACCTTGAAGTATTTGCTTCAAATTTTGATTTATATAAGTAATTCTGGTATTATGTATCCAAAAATGTTGAAAACGTCCACCATTTCTTGTAAACACAGTTTAACCAGTCACTGTGTATTTTGTGATGTTTTTTGTATAGTATAAAAATTAAAGTAGAAGCTTGGAATTTGATAAAAAAGTTAAGGAAAAATAAGAAATGTTAAAGTGAAAACATTGTTAGAATAAGTCGGTAAACTCTCCAAGCTATTATATTGAATTACGAAACAATTGGACATGTTTTTACTTATGTAATCTTTAAAATACAGCCAATGAAGAATTTACAAGAAATCTATTAATCATGCGATTAATGTAATATAATTATGAAGATTACTTAACAACTTTACTTAACAGTTTTGAATTATTAAATTTTAATATTGTGTTTTAAAATTGCATTAATATATTTTATTAAAGTAATTAGTGACATCTGTAATTGAAAACACATGCATTTAATTTTAGAATTAAATAACGTTTAAGTGGTTAGCTTCTAAGTTAAAAGTTTTTGTTCGGTTGTAAGCAGATTGCCAGAATTTTCAGACATTTACTTACAATATTCATATTTACTTACAATATAGAATGAAATTTATAAAGGTTTGAATATACTTTTATATGAAAATCAATATTGTTTGATGCATTAGTGTATTTAAAAGAAAATGGTCGACATTCCCGAAATTGGTATTGATATGATTCCACAATATTAGCTCTTTAATTCTGAATGTTGAGTTTTGATTTATAAAAAGAATATTTAATTATGGTTATTTCAAACAAATAATAAATTATATTGTATATTTAAACAAATAATCATTGAACAGTTTTGTTTCTGGAAAATATATGCTGTTGCCTTTCCTTTTAAAGCAAGAATTGATTTGAAAATACTAATACAAGCTTCGAAGATAGTATAATTTGAACTGAAAATTAGAATAGCCTCTTAACAACCTCTAAACAAACATTCTACGATGACAATACTGAAATAAGCTTTGCCAATTTTAACAATACACTATGTTAAACATATTCTTCGAATTGAAACCATCTAGAATATGCACAAGAGAAAATCTGCTTATGTATTTCAAGCGAATTTGTTATAAGAGAGAGATTCCGATGCAGTTCCTTATTGAATTTATTCACAAACTTACTTAATCATTCGTTTTCCGCAGTCACTTCTAAGGAAATAGTTATTAAAAAGAAAGGAAAACAGATTTGTTTCGCTAAACATTGTATGAATTATGAAGAATAGAATATTTTAACACCAGACATTCATTCCTATAAAAGCAAACAATCTTTAAGAGCTTAATACATAGGTTGATATTTATGTATAATGCAATACGGGCTACGCCAGTTATAAACTTTGACATTTTTGTCATTTACTTAGAAAATTTAGAAACACATTAGAGCCCCAAAAAAAAAACATACAGTTGAATGCGTCTTCTAAGGTGAGCTAAGCGCAACAAAAGTTGTTCGCAAAAAGAAGGACTTTGAAGCAAATTATAGCCTGTTTTCTTTTGTTAAATGGATATATGATATGTCTAGTGATTTGTGGAACCATTTAACATATTCGTTGTAAATTTTTGACATTAAATCATTTTCCAAAATCGGTTGCTGTGTCAGAAAACGTCAATTCTGTGCGCGAATTGATATGCAGAACGGTTATATGACATTAAGTGATATTGAGACGTCTTTAGATATTTTATCTACGATTTATTAAAAGTCTTTAGATTTTATTTATAATTGAAACCTATTTATTTGAATTGGATTTTGTATAATTTGACAATTGTTGAAAAACAGCTTATATCAATTGTAAAGAAATGCTTCAAAAAATGCAATCGTGGTGCTTCAAAACGTTTAAGCAAGTGACGAATCTTGCATCTATGCGTCACTTCTAAGGTAAATAATGCAGATTTGTTTCGATAAACATTGTATGACGAATAGAATATTTTAATACCAGACATTCCTTCCTATAAAAGCAAACAATCTTTAAGAGCTTAATACATAGGTTGATGTTTATTTATAATGTACTGGCTACGCAAGTGATATGTGGCGTCATTTAACATATCCGACGTAATCTTTGACGTTTTTGTCATTTAAAAATTTGTAAATTTAGGAACACATGAGAGCTCGAAAATAAGAAGCATTTGACTGTATGTGTCTTCCAAGGTGAGCTAAACGCAACAGAAGTTGTTAGCTCAAGAAGCACTTCAAAGAAAAGGGAAGCCTGTTTTTTGTGTTAAATGGACATGTGGCTGTAGTAGAGAATCGTACAACGATCAGTTCATGGTCTTTATTATGACAACGCGAACTATCATACACATCGGCCCAAACAATTCAATACTTGACAGGTTGAAACATTGAATTAATGGGCCCTGATTTATGAGGATAGGAGTGCAATGCTTGACAAACCGATTGCTCCTTGTCAGATTTCTACTGTCAGGTTCCCACTGTGAAATGATCTCCATCCTTAACCAGACTCTCTGAAAATGACCATCTCTTGAATCCTGTATAGCTTCAAACTCGAATGTTTGATAATTACCTGTTTATTGGTAGTAAATTGGTTACTAACTCTTATCAGAAGTAGAAGCCAAAGAGTTATGTTGCTCACATAACAGTTGCAACTCCATATGAACCCTCGCTAGAATCTCTCCTTTTACTGGGACACGGATAATAACCATGTGGGTCAAAAATTCTAGTAATGTTAGCCATCACAAATAAGATTAGTTAATCAGCGCTAAGAACTAAATATAACATAGCAAGTTAAAGTACAGGAATAAGAAAATTAGTCACAAAATGAAAATGAAGGTAATGAATTCGGAACAATTTATTACGTAAATGATGTATTTAGTCTCAACGTCGGGGCCTGATGGCCGAGTGGCTAGCGCTCTGGCACTCGGTACCACAGGTATCGGGTTCAAATCCCAGCGTTGCCATGGGTGTTTGTAGTGGTTCGGAATCCACTTTAAACCGTAGGTCCCGGTCCTAATAGGATCGTAGAGCGTTGCGGGAACATTGTTACTCCGCGTCCGTGGCTTATCTTCAAGTTAGACACACTCCTGGGTAGTGCAAAGTGAGTAAACGTCGGTGCAGCCCTTATGGCATAAAAGATCACGGTCTATTTGCCAGCTGCATTAGAAATAAAAGGTCTCAACAATGAAAATGAAGACAAGGAGAGGAAAAAAAAAAAAAATGAAGGCAAAGATCGCTGAGTCACCACGGAGTTCAGATAATTGTAAACAACTAAAAGAGAAACGATTTTGAGAGAAAGTTTACCGAGCAACTTAAGAAATGATGCGAAATGATTGCATTGGCTATTATAAAGTCTAATTATCAGGCCCTGCAATGTTTTGCCATTGTCAAATTTGAGTATTAAGAGTCAAATTAAATAGATAGAATTGAAGTCCTATAACGTTACTTTTATTCAGTTAAAATGACAAAAATTCAATTGTGCATGTTATTTATTTTTTTTCTATTTCATGACCAAAATAGTCATAACCATGACCATAATTTATAATTACCCCCTCCCCCTTCTTCAGCTTGTTAATTTATGTGGTTAGACATTGGAATTCAATTATGTAATATTTAATTCATTAACTTTTTCTGCTCAATGTATCGGGTCAAAATGTGTTTTTGGATAGCATTCGAAATGTGAAAAACTTCAATTAAGAATGTAAAAACGAGCGCTACCTCTCGGCTTTCATTCAAACTACTGTTTAAGCACTACCGTCAAAAATAAAAACAAACTGAAGTTTTCAGTGTAATCAGTCGAGTAGTGTTTGATTCTATGGAACACATATACGAACATTATATAATTTTATAAATCTATATAAATAAAATGTACTCATGAACTCAATGTACTCATACTCAAGGATTTGAGCTTGAACATTCCTGAGTACTATCTAAGCACACTACAACTGGGCCACAACTTGAATTTTCCAATAAAAGTTAAGTTAGAAGTTAAGATTATATAGAAATTATGAAATTATTAATAAATATTAAATTAAATAAATTTTACATCATTTTTCTTAAAATGATGCAGAATTAATTTTAATTTATTTATATTAATATTAATAATTTAATTAATTACAGAAATTGTTTATTATTATTGATTATTTTATTAAAATTATTTAATTAATTGCTGAACTAGATTATTATTATTATTGATTATTTAATTATTAATTAATTATTAGTTTTAATAATTAATGTTTTAATTTTAAAATAATAATTAAGAAATTAATTAATTAATTATTATTTTAAAACATTAAAATCTCTTCTAAAAATGATTTTTCTAATGGAATGATGTAGTTATTAATTTTGCTTTTAAATTGTTTTTAAATTTCGACTGCTTCTTAATTAATACATTTAATTTAATTAAGTGTATTAATTAAGAAGCAGTCAAAGTTTAAAACAATTTAAAAGCAAATAGAAATTTTAAAAATAACCATGAGGTACATAAATAACTTGCACTAATACTTTGATATTGTGGAAACTTGATTTAATACCAGAGGGCATTATGAGTAACTTCTCTTCCATGGAACTTCAAACTTATTTTTATTTCTGGAGTGTTGTTCCAATGAAGTAATAAAATTGTGGATATGTATATAATTGAAGAAATATTAATATGTACTTTTAAACTGCAGTTTACAAAATTTGTAAATTATAAATTTTGAAAAAGAATTGTGTTTATATATACAGGGTGATTATAATTAAAGTCGCACTTTCAAAATGCTGTAAAAAAGAACCATTCGTAACAATAAGTTCAAATTTGAACTGAAGATACTTGAAGAAGATGGGAACGGCATCAAAAAAGTTCCAACGATTTTCATCCAATTTGGTATAATCTTGCCATGGTAGATGGGCTTTCCACTAACAGTGTCACTACTGTTGAATGACTTGGAACCGGAAACCAAGCATATTGAACACTACAGTTGGTTTAATGTGCAACTCAAGCCAAATACGTTGCAATTTCGATTCAAAATATCACTGGCACCCGAATTCACTTTCTTTGTGCCGCTTACAGCGCCATGTACACTTTGGAACTTTTTTTTTTGATGATGTATCGTTTACCCCTTCTTCAAGTATCTTCAATTTAAATTTGAACTCATTGTGGCGAGTGTTTCTTTTTTTACAGCATTTTGAAAGTTGGACTTTAATTGTAATCACCCTGTATATATATTTTTAAAAATTAAATAAAATAATTTTTCCTCAGTACTAAATATGAGCCAATCAAATATTAAATAATTTATTTCATCGCTTGAAATTATTTTAATTTTTGAATCACTTTTAATCTAATTTAAATTGCTTCTAAAAAGTTATTCTACAAATATCACAGAAATGTAAACAATATCTCAACTCATTTTGTAATAAAAATAAAATTATTTCTTTGATTTTCTTTAACATTGATTTTTATTGAAAGCTTCGCAATTTTTGTGCTACAACGTAACACAACTGCATTTGCCAATAAATCTTTTTAAATATTTACTTCATACTATGATTATGGACCAAAGGAAGTATAATTTACATTATTTTAATATATGTCATATAAAAAAATTTTGAAACTCTTTGATTAAATCAAGTCTGTATGAAAACAAGTTGTGAGAAAATAATAATTGTTTTAAATGTGTTAAATTAATTAATATTTCATGAAAATGAATATTAATTAATGAAAATGAACACATATTTTTAGAATTGCTAATAAGATTATTAGACTAAGATTACTAGATTAATTATAATTCCTTTGTCCCATAATTATTAATATAGAACAGAGGAAGTATAATTTATGTTATTTCAATACATTCATATGAAATGTATTGAAATAATATAAATTGTACTTAATATAAATTATATTTAACTTAAGCAAAGAGTTTCAAAATTCTTTCATAAGAATTTTGAAACTCTTTACTTAAGTTAAGTCTGTTTGAAAACATGTAATGTAAAAATAATAATTGTTTTAAATGTATTAAATTAATTAATGTTATGTTTGAAAATGAATATTAATTATTGAAATGAATACAAATTTTTAAGAAGTATTAAAAATAATTTATTGCAAACAGAAATGGTAATTTTTATATACAGGCATCTTTGCTTGATGTTATGAAGGAGCTTTGCTTTGATTTTAGGCAATTGGGACATGTTCCTCAGATAACATTCATCTGAAAAAAAAAAAAAATGGACTTATATTTAAGGGAGGCAATTAATATACAAAATTTATTGAATATCTGATTGTCGTTAATTCCTTTTTTTATTTTGTGCAATAGTTAATTTTAATTATAATATCAATCATTATTGAAAATTTTCTTGAATCGACATTACAAAATATGACAATATGGCCTAAATGAGGAGAATGTTAAATTTTAAAATAAACATTGTAGTATTGTAGTTGTAGTTTTTGTGCATCTAATAATACATAATTTATTTATAAATTTAATAATTATAAATTAAAAAAAAGTTCTATAGTTCTTATATTTTTATTTATATTTAAAGAGTTATATTATTCACTATTTAAATGTAAAATTTTTATATTAATCAATTTTCAATTAATTTATTTTTATACTATCTTATGAATAAAAAATATATAAAATTAAATTATTTACTCTAGAATTCGCATTTATAGGAGTATTTCTAAACATAAATATTTAAATAATTTAATTATTTAAATTATTAATTATTTAATATTGTGAAATTTTAATTATTTAATATTTTAATTCCATTAATAATTATTTCGTAACGAACAATTTTTTTATTATATTAATAGTTTAATAACTAATTTCTTAATGCAAATATTGGACTCCGTTAATGAAATAAAATATATAGAAAAAGAAAATAAATGAATTTTTTCTAATATTTAAAATTTATGATAAATTGAAATACATAAGAACCTTTTATACTTGTAATTCATTTATTATACTTGTAATTCATTTATTATAATTGTCAATTCATTTATTATAATTGTCAATTCATTTATTGTAATTGTAAATTCATTTACTTACTCATCTCTTGATATATTCATATCAAAATATAGAGAAATTTGAAAATCACTTTTAGTTATTGCGCATCTAATAATATATAATTTATAAATTTAATAATTAAAATTTAATTTAATTATTTAAAATATTATTTAATATTATTATATTTTAATTATTTAATATTTTAATTCTATTATTAATTTCATAACACGAATAAACAATTTTTTAAAATTATATTAATAGCTTAATAATTAATTTCTTTTGCAAATATTGGACTTCGTTTATGAAATAAAATATAAAAAAAGAACATAAATGATTTTATTTAATCTTTAAAGTTTTAAGATAAATGGAAATACATAAAGACATTTTATACTTACATTACATTACATTACATTTATTATGAATATGCTTTTTTGTATCACTGAAGAGATGTATCCAATTGTTTCACTGGCTAACAACATATTTTCCAGAACAAATCTTTTTCCATTCACCTAATGAAAGGACTTCCTTTGCATGTAGTCGAATATAATCAAGTGAAATGGTTTTAAGTTCCTCATCATTGTGATAATTGGAAAGTTTTTAATATTGTACAGACATTAGTCGATTGAACATTAGAAGACAAAAAAGAAAAACACGATTTCTTCAAGTTTTCGTATCCGTAGATAACAGCTGCTGAATAAAGTTTCAATATTTCTTCAAATCCCAAATGTTCAAAGGTTTCTAAATACATATTCTAAACATATTTCTCAAAGTTTGCATGTCAATATTTTCTATACGAACAACTCTTGAGTGTTTGTTTTTGCTCCTCGTTTTTGAAAATTTTTCTGAAGGCCGCTGATCTTGAACATAAAACTGCTTCATGTGCAGACACTGTTTCGTTTTGCCACTCACCAGTTCAATATCGCAAAATATTTGCTCCCTTGTAATAATTCAGTGATACTCCATCAAGGTGTTGTCCTTTTAGTCACCTTTTTCGGAGTTGCATAGATCACTTTCTGTATGCTTGAAATTTCTGTGCCATTGCAAATGTCCAATTCAAATCGGAGATAGTTCTTCGTCAGAAAAGTTCAAGTCAAGTTCTGTTCTGTCGGAAAGTTCCAGTTACCAATTGCTATCCTCCAGACAAATGTTTCTGAAGGATTGAAAAGATGCCCATCACTAATTACTGAAAGTGGAATTTCTCTGTGAGTCAAAACCAAATTACACTTTAAGAAAATACTTCTGTCCAAGTTTTTTCACAAGTGGACGAATATAAAATTCAGTTTTACTCAGATGTTCAGAAAAATTGATTGTCAACAGCAATGGAGGTGTTAGATCAGAAGTAGAATGGATGGTAAAAGACTCATTATGTGTAGCTTTTGCAAGATACTGAAGTCCTTTACGAGGTAAACAAAGTTTTCCTTTCCACTTGCATTTGCGTTTTTGCATAAAATTTAACTGGATTCAAGTTTTGTATTTTACTGATTCCTGTGAAATCCTTGGAAACTTCTTCATATACAGCTTGAAAATCTTCACCCAAAGAGTGATTTATTACCAATAACAGAAGATGATTTAATTGCAATGTTGTCTCTACAATGTTTCCATATTTCACAACATATGGTTAAAAAGTATCACCATTTGATAATATTCTAGGTCTATTGAGAAACGTATCTCGTAACTCACGTATAATTTTAATTTCGTTGCCCTTTTGTAAATATATTGAATCTGTTTCTTCAATAAATGGGAACGATCCATCAAAAGCAATGACATACGCTTTGAAACCAATGTCGATTGTTTCTGGTCCTGAATCTTCACCTCTGTGAAGTTTAATCACAATGAAAAATCTGTTGCGAACTCCTCTAGGATAGCATTTAAGGTACCAGTTAGTTTTATCCATTGATTGCAGTTTAAAGCATGGACTGATAATTGACTCACCGAAACGCTTCGTTGAAAAATTGAAGTTTTCTATTTTCCAAATGAATGTAAATGTTTCTTCTTTAAAAGGCATAATGGAAGTTTTCACTTGCTCATTCGGATGAAAAATGAAACAGTTCAAGCTCGTTATGCACTGCAGTTCTAGAAGCAACTGATAAGATCGGCAATCAAGAGCGGATGAAAAAGAAGTGTTTATCTATTGCGCAATTGAGATTGTAAATTAAGTTCACCGCAAAATAAAGAAAAAGACGAATGCCGACTATCAAAGAAAGTTTTTTCTAGTGAAAGTTTCTAGTGATTATTTTCTTGCTTTTGCATTTTTAAACTTACACTCATCAAAAATCATTTTTTTTTATTTTTGACAGTATTTCATGTGTGTCTTAATTTACTTAGTAAATTATTTTTAAACTTAAATTAATTTTTAAGTGAAATACGAGTCAGCGAATAACAAGCTTTTTTAAATAAATTAATTCTATATGCATAATAAAATTCAGTGCACCAAGTTCAAATTTTTAAAAAATATTAACTATAACCATACATATAAAATATAATGAATATATATAATGATGATATATGAATGGGGATATAAATGTATATAAAAATTTTTTTGCTATTAAACAAAATGTTTGTGTACATTTAATTCTTGTAATAATTTTTCTATTAATACATCTCTTTTATTCATATATTATAAATACACGTGGGGTTTATAATTCCTCGTATTGTATGATCTGTAGTTTTAAGCATATGATTTTATTTTAAATATGTTCTGATTTTTGAAACTTTTTTTGAATTAAACTATTTAGCCAGATTTAAGGCAAGCGTATTAAAATTTATGCCAAGTTATGAGTCATGTTACATACTTTTATAATTTACATTTTTGTATGTTATGTATTTAATAAAGAGAGATAAACACTTTTTAATAGATAAACACTTTTTAATAACAAAATACCCTTGAAAATAAAAACCGAAACATCAGTGTTATTTATATAGTGTTCAGTAATCAATTGTTACTTATATATGCTTAATTCAATTGATTATCTATATGATTTCTTTAAATGAAAAGTTGTTGATTTTCATTTATAATTTGCGTATCTTTCATTTTGTGGTTTTTCTTAAATGAAATACATGTTATAGTATTTTTTTCTCATGAGAAGAGTTTTGACATTTCATTCTCAGGATAGAGAAATGTATGTTATTTGGCAAGCATATAATTAAATACCATTACTCAACTTTGACAGCAGACAAAGCAGTATCGTGGGCAGTTATATTATATACATTTAGTGTTGTACTAACGAGAACAACCTGCGCTCAAATCTGATAGCTGATATTCGGTATCATGAATGATGAGATACAGGAAATTAGTGAATGCCTTCACTGGTCGAAACAAATACAAATTGAATATGAACTGTACTATGAATAGTTCCATTGTGATTAGTGATAAACCACGATTTGAGAAATGTCTACTCAATGAGAAGTGAAGCTAACCCCCTCCTCTTGACGGATTGTCCTAGAGAGGATTTTGGTAAAGAAGGTAGAGAGTTCTCAGAAGAGTCGACCAGAAGTGCTGTTTTTTCTTTTTTTTTCGGAAGTGACTGAATAGGCCGGAGATTCCGCCTGTTTCCAAAGTGAACCGCTTGTGATTTCGTGTGTTACGCCCTGGGATAATTAAGGGATGTCGCAGACTATATTCGACGTAGACTTGAGAACTCTGAAAATATCTGACCTTGAAGTGAACTGTACTTGTGATTTAATCGTGCATTTGTGAATCAAATTTAAATCGTTAAATTTCATTTTTGTAAATAATAAATTATAATAATCCAGAGATTTTTATATGTATAGTGCTTGTACATAAAAAATTAAAGTGTGCCCATGAACTTGAAAGTGGCCTTCTTCTTGAAGCCATTATAGGTCTAATACAAGCCGAGACGTTACAATGTGAACAGTTAACTCTAGAATAAATAAAGGGTAAATTCATTCCTTATTATCTTTTATAGTAAAATGTACTATGCCCTCCGTATTGCACCTTATTTGATGTTAATCTTGGCACAAATCAGTGCAATCAGTTAGGGTCAAATATCTTAAATTAGAAAATAAATTAATTTTTTACACAAAGTTGAATGTTAGAACACTTTCTTTAATTTTAAATTCTCTATTCAAACTACAAGATTACGCCTTAAAATTATCGTCGTGTCCCTGAATTATTTATGAATTTCTTTTTGTTAAAATATTTACATGACAGTATAAAAACATAAATTTAAAAAAGATTCAGAATTTCTATTTTTGCGAACAGGAATATAAATGAAACTAACTCTTCTACATTAAAAGCAATTTGTATTTATCAGGATGTTATTATCAGCAACATTTTGAATTTTATTCTGAAAATTCATAAACTGAAGTCAATGAATATTTCTTTGTTATCGGAACTTATTTCTTTCATGCAAATAGTCAGAAAGATAAAGTTCTTTCTTAATCTAATACTTAATGTGGAGAGAGAAAAAATAGTCAGACATTTGATCACGTGTTTGAAAAGATAAAAGCCGTGTCAAGATAAAATTTAAACTTGTTTTGATAATTTGCTTTGTGCAAATAATATGAAACACATTTTTATATGAATAAAAATAGTTTATTATGAAAATGTAATTATGAACAAATAATCCAGTATCGGGATTTAAAAATATTTCTGATTCTATTTTAGGATTTAATTTTTTAACTTGATATATGAAAGTTTACTCGTCAGAGATTAAGTCTACTTTCAGATCTTCTTGATATTTTTCATGAGGAACTATCTGATTGAGGTTTGAACTTTTAATTATTGAAAAAATAATTTTAAATATAAATTTAACATCATAAAATGATAAAAAAAAATTGAAGTAAAAATTTGATGCCGTTTGATTTCTTACAGTCGTTGAAGGAATATTATTTCATAAAACCTTTCAATAAATAAATAAAAAAAAATTTAAGCAATGAATCAGAATTAAAAAAACAATTTATTAGTAATCTATATAACAGTGGATCATAATATAAACATTACACATTTAATTATTGGGTTGGATTTAAACAAAGATTCATGGAATCATTTAATTATGAATAAATTAATTCATATGGAAGGTTTGATTAACAAAATGACAAATTTCTCCAAAGTTACATATTTTTGTCATCCATTTATCTATGTACGTTACAGTTAGTTATTGCCTCATGTATGTAAAGCAACTTTATAATAAAGTTTTTGCAAATTATAAAACTGAATTATGTAATCTAATCTTATAAGGGGAAATTACTATAAGTAAATTTTCTATACTAACATTTGACAATAACAATGCATAATAACAATAAAATTTCTTCCAAATATTTATCTGTTTCATGTATACTTTGAAAATTATATTCAATTGCATTACAAATAATAAAAAGAATACAATTTAAAAATAAATACCAATAATAAAAAAAATTTTCATCATAAATTTTTTTAATTAAAATTGACAAAACAATATATAAATATAAATAAATAAATATTTTTATATACATTATAGTTTTTCACATTGTGCATAGATATTCTTTTGGCATAATAATTTCGCTACATGTTCCTAAGACGAATTATTAACTTTCTTCGGATTTGCTAACATAGGAAATTGACTTTTTCCATTAGGTACATAACGTCTTTAAAAAATCATTTACCTGAAAATAATTAAAAACAAATTATTCTACAATAAAAAACTAAAAGATAACTATTTGATAATTACAAAATTGAGAATAGTTTTGTTAAAAATTTTCTAGTACAGGATATAAATACAAAGTTAATAAACTTTAACATTTAATTATTTATTCATCAATATATTTAAAAGAAAAAAATTGTTTATGAAAATAGCCAAACAAATTCTTTTCGAACAATATTTTGGATTCTTATTTTACCTTTAATAAAAATAATTTTAGATAATCTGTTTCTTGGTATTTCTTAATAAGATATTGTTTTTAAATAATATAATTTGAACAAGTGATTTTGTCATATGAAGGTTCTAAATTAGATTAAAAAATAATTTCTCCATTTCTTACAACCGGCTAGAACTTGAAACATTAAAAACATTATCATGAATAGGTTGAAACATTATCATACCTAGGAACTTTATCAAATTTGAGTACTTTTTAAGGGAATCCTTCAATTTATAAACATATATAAGTTAAAAAAATATATAAAATTATGAAAATTTCATTAAATAAAATTTACCGGAGTTTGTGTTCCTTAAAAAATAGTTTTTCTTAAGATTAATTGTTTTTAAAGCAAAAGGCATGCAATATATTATGGGAATTTCAAAAATTCTTTTGAAACTTTAAATTAAAATTATTATTTTATATGTCAATTTTTGTTTTAAACGATAGGCTTGCTCGTATTTTTAGTTATTTTTATTTGCCTTTTATAATACAGATTGAAGAAAAGCCGGGACAATGATGTTTGAAAATAAAGATATTCATTACGAAAAATCTTTTTCTTTCTGTTAATATATGAATAAAATAAGCGATTTCCTTATTTACGAATTTGTATTTCCTAAAACATAAATATTATTTCTTGAAGTCTAATTTTTTCCTTTGGATTTTTTTAAATAGCAGTCAAAAATTTCGAGAATGTTATTTATTTTTAAAAATTAGCTATTTTTTTTTTATTGCCACCAATTTTTATGGTACCAGATGGAACCCATCGTTAAAATGAATGTGTGCCATCTGGTGGTATCATTATTTATTGTCAAAAAATAAAGCAGAATTTTTGCTGCATAATTTTCGATCATGCTGTAATTATCTTATAGTTTAATACATTTAATTTCTTTAAGAAATACTAACAGAGGAAAGGTGAGGAAAAATTCTGAATAGCTGGATAAAAATGTATTTTTTTATCCAATTTATAATATTTAAGGTGAATTAGTTAAAATCTCAAACCTTTAATTATGCAGTGATTTTTTTATAATAAAATTTAATTGAAATTAATTTTTAAATTTCAACAATGAATAATATCTGCTAGTAATACGCAAAGTAATCAGTGATCCTTTGATCGATGAAAGGATACTTATGATTGCTGTCTAGAATTAGCTGTGATTCGCATAAAATTTACCCAGTGGAAGATTGCGCTACCAATTAAACAATTAATAACTATTATCCGGTACTGGTTGGTTAAACAAATAATGCTTTGCTTACTATGATTAAGTTTTCAATTTGATGATAAGCTAATTAAGCATCTCTATGGCAAAATTTTGTTTTACTATAGTTTTTGATGGGTATTTGAATTTTTCTTGACTTTCGAAATTAAAATTTTTTTTCAAGATACTTATTTTAAGTTAATATAAATCAGTTTTTATCTTGAATTCGAGATTACTTATTTTTTTTTTTTTTAGTGTTGTGGAATGAAGTAAGTTGAATGCTTATCAATGCAATGGACTGCATTACAGAAGAAAATTATTATTCTGAGATTTCTATATTATAGCCAGTTCTGATTTTTGAACTATGTTTTAAAAATAACATTTTATAAACAAGCGCTTTATATCTAGAAACACTGAGAAATTTTATTAGAATTTCAAACTACGTTACGCCTACTTTCAATTTATTACAACTGTATTGTTGCATTTTCTAAAATAGTTTAATAAAGAATTTAATGCATTTTCAGTTTTATGCCTTTAATGTTAAAATAATATTTCCGTTTCAAGTAATAAAATTAAAATTAAAAATATTAATTATTCTTTATTTAAAAGATTACTCTTCAATATAGAATATAATTCATATTTAAATTAATAATTGGAATGTATTGAAAAAAATATATTAATACATTTAATTTTTCTTATTTTTTAAATATGCTACTTCATAAAATACTCAAACAAAACTCTAGCTAGAATAATATTAATTTATGCTTACAATGATTGGTTTTCTTTATAAGTCTCTTGAATCACTGAAGAGAGATACCTGAGTATTTCAGTTGCTAACAAAATATTGTCAACGATTTCTGCTTCCATTCGGCCATTGAGAACTTCTTTTACATGTTGACAAATGTGGTTAATTGCAGAAGCTTTAAGTTCCTCATCGCCATGATCGTGGGAAATCTTTAAAACTTTCCATACATTAACTGATTGAACATTAGAAGGACAAAAAAGAAGAACATGATTTCTTCAGTTTTCATATCCGTAAAAAGCAGCTGCGAATATAATTTCAAAACATCTTGATATTGAAAATCTTCTATCTTTTCCAAATACATGAATTTCTCAACATGAGTTTTAAAGTATATATATCAATATTAGTTATTTTGACGACTTCTGACGTTTTTGATTTCTTTCTGATTATTTTTAAACAATTTTCTAAAAAATATTGATCTAGAACATAAAACTGCTTTGTGCGCAAGTACTTGTTCGTTGTTGGCACGTAACTTTACATCACAAAATTTCTGCTCTTTGTAGTAATTTAGTAGATCTTCCATTAAAGTTCTTTCTTTTTTAATAATCTTTATTGATTTGCATATATTATTTTCTCAATACTAGAAATCTCGGTTCCATTGCAAATGTCTAGCTCAAATCGTACAATGATAGCACATCATAAAGGAAAATACAAGTCATTTTGGTCAAAATTCACAATTGTTGAATGTTGTCTTCAGAGAAGATCCTCTTCGGGTTGGAAGAAACGTGTCTCATTCATGACAGACAGTGGACTTTCCTTTGCTGGCCAAAATAAAGAGCCTTACAATTTACAACAAAGCTTTGATCTGCCTTTTCAAAGCGGGTGTAATGCAGATTTCTACATCTGAAAATTCTTCAATAAAACCCATTGTCAAAACGAGTGAAGGCATTCCATCGGAAATAGGATGTATGACGAATGAAAAATAGCAAGGGGACTGCAAACTACAGAAGTCATTTATGGTGTGAATAAAAGTTTTCCTTTCGACTTGTATTTGCGTTTTGGCATAAAAATTAATTGGATTTAAGTTTTGTAATTTGCTGATTCTTTTCAAATCTTTGGAAACTTCTTTATGTACAGTTCGGAAATCTTCACCATACACAACTTGTTCTAGTGATGTATTAGCAATAACAGAAGATGGTTTAGCTATATTGTTGTCGTTGCAGTTTTTCCATAGTTCACAACATATAGTTAAAATATCCATGGGTGATATTATTGATGTTTTGAAAAAATTTATCCCGCAAATCACCTATGATTTTAGTTTCTTCACCTTTTTCTATTAATAATGAATCCTTTTCTCTTTCAAATGCAGATGATCCATCAAAGGCCGTGACATATGCTTTAAAACCAATGTTTATTTTTTTCTGGATCCGAATATTTATCATCTCTGCAAGTTTACAAGCAACAACCAGTTTATTTCTGACTCCTCTTGGAAAGCATTTTAGAAACCAATAAGTTTTATCCAATGAACTCAGCTTAAAACATGGACTGCGTATTGACTCTCGGGTCGTTTTGCTGAAAAGCTGACATTTTCTATTTTCCATGTTATTGTAACCTTTTCTTCTGTAGACGACATAGGAAAATATTAGAAACTGGATCTAATGCACTCAGATGAAACCTTTGAAGCTTTAATGATACAGTACGTACTTGTGAATGTTTATAAGATTGGTGAGGTGAGATAAAAAAGCTTATCAAAATTAAATGTCGAGTAGCAGATAAAGAAAAATCTAAAATATCAATTTTTTTTTAATTCTTGTGATTATTTTATTGTTTCTGCATAGTCGCATAACTATTTTATTTTTCTAAGTTATGTTTTTTAGAGTTCGCATATTGTTTTTCAAATAAATTTAGTACTAGATTATAAACATAAAATTTTGACAATTGACACAAGCTCGGGTTAAAATTAATAGTATTTCCCCTTTTATTCGATTATATGCGATGTGTTAATGTTATAAAAAAAAAATACACATTATTGCTATTTTAATTAAGTCATTTAGACTATTAAATATAATATTATTCAAGAAGAAGGATTTACTTCAAAATAGATTTGATCATGTACCATTTAATAATTTGGAAGGATAACGTTTTCAAGAAGTTAAATTTTAAGAAAGTAAATTCGTTTTTGTAAATTAAATTGTTCTTGCGAAAATTATAACCTGATATTGGTTGGGATTTATATCATTATAATTTATTATTAGTAACAGAGAAGCTTGCTTTACATCTATATAAAGACACAGTACCATTTTAATTGTCCTATATTTTTTTTTGTCCTATATTAGTTATTAAAAATGGTAGTTAAAACCGGTACTGTATACCTGTACATTCTTACACATAGTCTTCCAGGACTAAACAAAACGAATTATAAGCATAATTTTAACTTAAAAGCATGTTATTTGTTTATATATAGTTGGGCGTAACATATATATTATAAAACGGTGCCGTCAGCCTATGAGCTATATGACTTCTTTTAATTTGGTAAATTTATCTGGAGTCATAATCATTGTCTCCAAAAATACAGTAAGAATCATTGAACATATTATTAACTAGTTGGTTGCCAAAATAATTACTAAAATTTGCAGTGAATCAATAAACGTGTCGGCGCTTTGAACAAAAAACCTCTATTAAAATAGCCAAAATGAACACATTTTCTTTTCAAAGTTTTCTACATTCTGTGCAATTAGAGAATGAAAATTGGAAATTTTCAATTTTAGCTAAATTTGATTATATGCCTGTGTGACAACACAGGGCACTATTTTTATTATATATTGTATAATTATTGTATTGTATATATATATACCCTATGTTGGTACACAGGCAAATATATAGTAGCTCCAAGTGTAGTGGAAATAAGTAAAAACGACAAAAAAATCCCCAAATTCCTTTTAAATTATGTCTATTCTAATAAAAAAGAAAACTTTGCACAATATTCGTTAAATATCCCCCACACTAATCTGCCCAAAGAAATGAAATTAAACAAAATAGCAATTCATGAATTTATTTAAACATTGTTGCACTGCTTTTCAAACTATGTCTTTCGTTACAATAAAACTTTTTAGCTTAACTGCAATTAGGTCTGTTATTATAATGTATTTTCAAAAGAAAATACTTTTATAATAATGAGTTTTTAACTGTTGTAAAGTGATTTTAGAGTGGAAGGCTGAAAACCATACCTCATAAAAATGAAGCATTTCCTGTCTCGAAATTTGCTAGTAGGCAGAATGCCTTGGCCCCCACCATGAGGCTATTACACCAACGAAGAAGAAGAAAGCGATTTTAAAGAACTATTTTTGCTACTAAATCTATAAAAGGTTTAAACAGAATGCTTTTTGTTTATAATATATATTTTTATTGAATATAAATTATCTTTAATTAATATTTAATAAAATGTATTACTACAGGAATTCTGTAGTTACCACATGTGCATTTGTTAAAAAGTGCCTTTTTGCCGTTGTCAGTATTTTCGATGAATAATAGATGCATTATTACCATAATTTTTGATTATTTAGGTCTCAATAACTCTCTGCACGTAATTTCGGTATCAATAGAAATGAATTAATAAGGAAAGGGTTTGCATTTTCAAATAATTCGGCCATTTCTCACTCTTGCATATTTTTATAACTTTTCTAAATTAAAACTATATTTAAAATGCAGTGTTATGATAATAAAATAATTATTATTAAGAATATAATTCTTAATATCCCAAAAATAAATATTTTTTTTTTTACAAATCAAATTAATCATTTTTCTATTGAAATTCACTTTGTTTTTTATAATACATAGTTGCTTCTATTGTGTGTGCATAAGCCAAAATCTTTAAACCAATTTTCTAATGAGGTGGAGAATAAATTATCTTGGTGGTGGAGCTGGTATTCAATTAAATCTTAGTTGGTCATTCGCAGTATGTTACATTATGATTGTTATAAAAGCCTAACTTTCGCGCATTGCATGTTACTTTTGAAATCAAGGTTGTAGGTCAAGGTATCTAACCTTTCAAGGTCAAGAGTATATTTAGTTTTTAAAATATCTTTAGTATATGTTAGTTTCTTCAGGTGGCATGTTGAAGAAAACATTGACGTGAACCAAATTGAGAGAAAAAAAAATTATCGTAGGCACATTTGAAGATAAAAAAAATAAATATCCTGAGCCGCTCATAAAAAATTGCAAGATGACCGTGGAGCGACAAACCAAACAAAACCATAAAAATTGCTACTTTATGCTACTTACTAAAAATTACTACTAATATTGTTGATTTAATGATAATTATTCAGTAAAAAGTGCGTAAAAGTGTATAATTTATGATATCCAATCACCACGACAAATAATCAAAAATTTTACAGTATAATATTATTTGCTTTCTTATTGATTAATGTTCCTTTTTAAATAGCTCAAAAAATATGACTGAAATAAAAAACATAAATGACAGGTTTAATTTGGAGTAATAAATATGTATTGATTTCACCATATTTTTAAATAAAATAAAATATATTAAAAGAATTCCGTAATAATTTCATTAATTTATATTTTAAACTCTTTTTATACGAATTACGTTAAATACTTATATTTATCGGAACGAATTTTATTATTGAAACCTAAAATATGCACGTTAGTATTCTGTGATTAAAACTCAACGTGTATCTTTTTTTATCTCTAAATTCAATTCTTGCGTGTACGTAAGTTTTAGTTCGGAAAGATAAGTTCAATTCTTTTCAAATAAATGCTTAAAGAGAAGAGATAAAATAAAACAAGCCTTTCAGAATCAAAGTCACATGATTAGAAGAAAAAAAAAAAACCATTAAAAAAATTACATTAATTCTACTTATTTTGTAAGATATGCATTTAACCAATATTTTTTTCAGAAATGAATTTTTTTTTAATAATATTATCATGAAAACAATAATTCACTAATATTGAAGTTTTATATAAAAAAATTTTTTTCTTAATTTTAGTAAGTTAATGCGATTTTTATGCAATTAAAATTTTGAGCGTAAATTGCACTAGGATCAGTGAAATTAATACTTTAAATGTTTTAGAAAAGTTTAAAATTTTATGCTACTCTTCTCTAAGGAAATGTTGCTAATAATGTAAAAGAATATCTGATGAGTTAGTCTTGGTCGCTCAGTGATCTCTATCTCCTTTATGGTAGATGAATGGTAATTGGCAGATGTCTGGTGCCCTGAGTGTTTAGAAAAAAACTCGAAAATAAAAATTTAAAGCCTTCCCTTCTTGCCTTTTATTAAGAAATAAGAATAATAAAGAAAGCAAAAATTTAGGTAATCAAATATTTCAAATAACAAAAAAAAAAAAAAAAAAAAAAAAAAAAAAAAAGGAACCAAATTGGATTGAGTTTAAACAATAAGAGAAAATGTTGAAGATTGCCTCAGTGAGGATACTTCAGGAACGGAGTATAACAAATCAGTGAATTATTTTGAAATATTAAGAGCTGCATAAGGTATTTTACTATTTTTACGAAGAGAATTATCATATTCATAATTGTTGAGACTATTTAAAACAGAGTTATTAATAATAACAAGGTATTGTAAAAATTGCTAGAAATTTTATAAACAAATAGTCTAAAACTTGGAAAGCAAAAATCATATTTAATATCATTTCTGAATTTCAAGGTGTGTTAATAATCCTTTTTAAGATATTGAACGATATTCAAGTACCAAGGAAAAGTAGAATCCCCAAACAATATGTGCAATAATTTTGTGCAAACGTGAGATGAGGACTCTTTTGTTAGCAAGAGACATTGAGGAATTTCTACAAATGAAATGGTAACGAATACGAAGATTTAAGTTGAATTTTGTACGGGATAGGATAGCTTTTTGCCCATAGTTACACCTCAGGAAATTATCTTGTCTAGACCAACTAAGAGGATTGTTATGAACTCATGTTTGTGAAAATTGAAATACCATGAAGGAATCGTCATAATTGAATGAAATTTAATACACAGTTGAGTGGTAGTGATACAAATAAATGATTAAATGTTCAAAGTAAACAAACAATAACAAGAGATCGGAATCAGTATTTTGTGTAGCCACCACGCGCCGCAATAAGTGCTGCTACACGACGTGGCATGGAGTCAAACAAATTTTGAATGTCTGCCTGAGGAAGAGCATTCCATATTGTTTGTATGCGCACCCAAAGTTCGTCTGCAGAAGCAACAGGACGAGGATCACCAGCGAGACGCCGACCAACGAAATCCCACGCATGTTCAATCGGCGACATATCCGGGGAATACGCAGGCCAAGGAAGAAGCTGTACCTGCCGCGTTGCAAAGAAGGATTGAACAGTCCCTAGCGATATGAGGGCGGGCATTGTCCTGTTGAAATACAGCGTCTGGCAAGCTTTGAAGAAAGGGAACAGCTTGGGGCTGTAGAACTTCACTGATGTACCGGTTGCTGTTCAGATTGCCCACAATTCTTAGCAAATAGATCGTCCATGATATGCTATGGCACCCCAGACCATAACTCCGAGTGTTTGTCCACTGTGGCGTTCGATAATGCACTCCGGAAGGTGGCGTTCACCGGCATAGCGTATGACACGAATGCGGCCATCATGGTACCACAAATTAAAGCGGGATTCGTTAGAAAACACAACATGCTACCAATCAGCACGCCAGTCTCTATGCTGAGAGGCCCATTGAAGCCGCAGGCGGTGATGGTTTAGCGTGAGAGGGATAATGTATAAAGGACTCCTTGCGCGCAGTCCACGCTGCAGCAGACGTCTACGAATTGATGAAGCACACAATGAAACACCTGTAGCTATTGACCACTGTGCTGCCAATTGTCTAGAGGAAGATGTACGGTCCGTCAGCGCCACGCGGACCAAGTGTCTATCATCGCAAGCTGACGTCACATTTCGGGGTCCACTCCCGGATTTCCGAGTTGTCCGACACTCGTCCATCCACTGCTTCCAAAGACGCATCACTGTGCTGCTGTTACGCTACACACGAGCGGCTACTGCACGATAAGACAATCCAGCTTCACGAAGGCCGATGATTCTCCCCCGTTCAAACTCTGTAAGTTGTTCAAATCTCGCTTTCGCATAAGTAAATTCGTTCAAATCTCGCTCCTCGCATAAGTAACGATTGAGCTAACGTTTACCACTAGCAGATAATCACCGATAACCATACACGCCTTGCTACAGCCGTCTATTTATTCGATCCATCCGCCGTTCAGAGGGCGCTGCTCAGCATACGCATGCGCTACGGATTTGAAATTCTAATCATTTGCATATCATGCACTAATTTGCATTTCCTGAAAATTTCAGCTCACTCGCGTAAGTCCTTCATGGTGTTGCAATTTTCACAAACATGAGTTTATATGGCGATCGGGGATAAATTATAAGATGTTTTTCGTCTGAAAAATATTGCTTCAGTTTTTCCAATATTAAATTGAATGTTCCACCTGATTAGCCAGTTTTCAAGTTCCTAGATATAATTTTGGAAGTTCTTACTAATGATGCTATTTTTACATCATTAGTAAGAATTTGGGTTAAAATTGGGGGTATCACCGGCATAGAGGCTAAATATATTATTATGAAGTTAAAAAATGCCATAGATCTACAAGTTTTATAGAAAAGGGCTGAGAATAGAACCCTGGGTCTCACCATCTTTAATACTTTGAACTTTAGTGTCTATTTTATCAACAGCAACAGCAAAATGTCTTCAAAGAGATATAGCTATTAATGTCTTTAATTGAAAAAAGGAGAGAAATTAAAAGAAATGAATTTATGAATCAAACTATTAGTTCAGACTCAATCAAAAGCTTTGGTTACATCTTAGAAAGTAGAAAGTGTCTAATGTCTACGAAAACCTTCGGAGACAATTTGAGTGAAGTTGGGTAACTGATGAGTAGCAGAAAGTTTTTAGTGAATCCAAACTGCCAAGGTATTACAAGATTTTTCTGCTCAGATTTCTTTTTAAGAAGATACTTAAGAATGATCCTTTGGATTAGCTGGCTTAAAGAGGAAAGAAGTGTAATTGGTCTATAGATATTAGGAATTCTGTCTTGCTTATAGGAGGTAAAATTCAAGCTTTATACCGAGATTTAGGGAAGTATCCACAGAAGATTTTGCAGAGGTAAATTGTTTAACATTTTATTGATAATACCATGTATTCCTGGATTCCTATTTATTTTGAGAGAAAAAATTTTATTAATAATAAAAGAATCCTTAGTACGAATAATTTAATGAGTATGATTAACAATTAGGATTAGAGATAGTGTCTTCAGCACTGTAAAGAGCAGAAGAGTTGTTAGCGGTAGTGGGGCTCTCAAGAAACTGTTCTCGAAGGCAATTTGCCAGAAGTTCTGCGAATCCTTAGTGGCCAAACAAATGTTAGAGTTAAGAGTATCAATACAAGACTTTTTCTGTTAGTAATTTTGGGTAGATTCCAAAAACTATTCTTACAGTTCGCAAATGTTGATTCTAAAAATTGTGCAACATCTTTTGTGATAGTGGATTGATCAGAATTGTAGAGAGATTTATTAGAAGAATCGCTGAAAATTCACCAGTTCTTATCTCAGCATAAAAATTTTTATAAAAATACTTTTCGCATAAAATTTTTTTCAAAAATAATAAATAAAACAATTCTAAAAAATAATAAAATAATCAATAAATACTTTTTGCATATATTGGTTTTTATAGTATATTTATAATAAAAATATACATTAAATGATAATATATGTGAAAAGAAATAAATACTTTATAAGGAAAATATAAAAAAAAAATATTTTTGTATGAATACTAATATTAAGCATTTAAATATATATAGTAAACAAATTAAATTGCTGGTTGAAATCGAAGGGAAAAAGAACAAAAAACCCTTGCTCCTTATCCTATTTGTAAAACAAAATAGCCTCTTTTACTTTAAGGATTCCATACTCCAAAAAAAGAGGGATATAACAGCTGTCTAATACCACCGTTTCCTGTGTGGGGAAAAAGAATTCTGAACCCAATTCCAAGTATTTAGAAAGCAATAGAGTGTTATAAAAACTTCCATTTTTTTTCTCAAAAGGAAAGAAGCAGTGAAATCCCAGATGCTGAAAAACCGCGGGCAAGTGAAACCATTTGTAGCGCTGCCTTAATATGCGGAAGTGTCACTGGAATCTTCTCCCAATTTGGCTTTTAAAAGGATTTCAGTAAGCTTTGGAAAGGAGTCCTATAATAGGGTTGTGGATATAATAGGATTTATTCCCAATGAGAATATAAAAAAAAAAATCACCTAAACTAACAAGAGAAGTAGAATAAAAAAACTTTAGGAAAGCATTTACCATTTAGATTGACGCTGAGATTCCCATACGAGAAAAGAGTATTATTTTGTTTATTCGGAAGATTTTTATTGCCAGTTTGTTTATGCTAAACACTGAATGGCTTTTAGAAATGGTATTTCTCATGTGTGGAATATGTTATACTGATTGTAAAAAGAAAATTGGTTAGGATTTAAAGTTGAATAATTTCATTAGATAAGTTTAATTCCAAATACTATTTATTTTGTCTTCTTAAATTTGTTGGGACGTACTTTGCCCTTTAAAAAAATAATAAAAATCCCACAAGAAGAAGTGATTTTACTAAAAATAATATTGTTTAAAAATGCTTTTTATGAAAGCTATTCAATGCTCTTTATCGCATACAAACTAATGATAAGAAAGAGCATTGAATAGCTTTAATAAAAAAACAACATTTTTTGTGTCTGTATGAGTTTATTATAATGCGCACAGATGGTCAGAGTAAATAAAAATAATTGTTGGAACATGAAGTTGAATAATTGAATCAAGGTCAGTGAAACTTTAAATACTATTTATTCTTTTTAAAACTTATCCTACTGCGCTATATTTAAAAATGCTTATATTATTGATTATGAAGTGATATCAAAGCATTGTGGTATGCGTGAGTATGCAAAACATGACCTCGGTGAAATATATGTAGAATATTGTATATATTATAGTGTATGCGAAATTTGAACTCTTTTGCTTCGGTGTTATGAAATAAGGATTGATTGCAAAGTCAAAGTGGTGACTTAGCTGTTCGGCCGTGTCAGAATATGCCATCTTCCAGGCGCACAGTTGCTCCCTCAATGTACAGTAGGTCATACACAGGCCGGTGGTGGCGGTATTATGCTTTGGGGACGTTCTCTTGGGCGTCTCTGGAACCCGTGGTTGTGGTAGAGCAGACCATGAATGCTACAGGGTATCTGAACATCATTGCGGACCAGTTGCACCCTTACATGGCCTCTGTTTTTCCAGCTGGAAATGGAATGTTCCAACAGGACAACGCCCCTTGTCGCAAGGCTAAAATTGTGTTGGAGTGGTTCCAGGAACATGATGCTGAATTCCAGTTAATGTCTTGGCCGCCTAACTCACCGGATATCAATCCGATAGAATATATTTGGGATGTCCTGGGACGGCAGCTCAGAGTTCAAAGACCACCAAATCGCAATATCTCGGATTTGTGTGACCGTTGCTTAAACATCTGGTATAATCTGTCTCCGGCCATCTACCAAGGACTTGTGGCATCCATGCCAAGGCGGGTTGATGCTGTGTTGCGCGCCAAAGGGGGCTAACTCGTTATTGACAGGTGGTCATAATGTTTTGGCTCTTGAGTGTATTAATTTTCATCCTTTTTCACTATATATTGAAGTAAAATTTGTACATCATTCTGGCTTAAAAATTGTACTTCTACAAGTACAATTTTGAGACAGACGTTAAGGGTCTGTAATTTATCAATAGTTTAATGAGGTTTTTGTATTTCAAGCTTTTGGTCAATGCAGATAATCCCAGCAAAAATGGAAAATAATTTCTTTATTATGAAAGCTATATATCCCAGTAATATCACTAGATTATAATTAAAATTTATTTCCGAACGCAGACATAATCGAAGGAGGTACAGGAGGGGGGGGTTCTCAGAGCTTCAGCAAAGCTTAAATTTAGGGCCGGGATTGTCGGGAGGCAGGAAGTTGAGTGAAGGTTATTCTAGCCTTGGCAATATTTGCAGAGTTTAGTAGAGAATTTGGGTATTTAGAGCAGACATAACAAGCAGTAAAATAACCTATGTTACCACAGTGGGGTTGCTACTAAATGTGGAAGAATGCTTTTTGCAATCTGTATTATAATGTTGTATTCTACATTTGAGACAACGTGGCTTAAAACCACAGTTATGATGAAAATTATTACATCTGAAGCACTGTGCAGCAATAGGTGGTTAATTAAATTTTTTAATTATACAACTATATATATATTTTCAAATATACAGAAATCTATTTAATTTGAAGATTCCTTCGCTAGCCTTTTTACTAATTGTCAAATAGATAGTGGCAGCTTATTATTAGTTGTAATTGAGTAATTTTAAAATCCTTTAAATTTTTGAGGGCCAAAGCCTGATTTGCTTCTTTGATAGGGGTAGTGAGAGGCAGATCTTTAAGAATGACCTTAGGAGGCACCTGGGATTAAGGAGAATAACAAAAAAGCATTGTTCTTTTCCCGTCAAACATTGTACAATGGTTTATAATGTTCAGCTTTCAGAGGAAGTATCTTTAACATTTCTACAGCAAGAGTAATACGAAGCTCTAATGGTTTAATAAGTTTTAGCAACTTTATAATTTTTTTAGCTGGCCAGGACTCTTTTGGTCTTGCATATAAAAATGCCGTTGAATTGTTTAAACCATATTTGACAAGGGCTTTCAGCTATTGTATGCTCAAGTAATCTCACAAAAGAATTCCATACGCTTCATCTACACATTTCTTCTGATTAAAATAGAAACGTAAAACTTCCTCACAAATGTTATTTTTTTCCCTCCTTGCAACATTTGACGTTATGAAGCTAAAATAAACAAAACAACAAACAAACAAGCAAATTGATATTTATTATATTATGCACCAAACTCATTGCACAAGAATCAAGGTACAACTAAATAATATGAGATTATTGGTCTTTATCGAGAGATTTTTCTTGTTTCACCATAGCACAAGCGTAACTATCTAGTGCTTTTTCAGAACTTGAAAATCTTCGAGAAAGGTCAATCGTTTAAATCACCTGAGACATAGATATATCTGTTGTCAAGTTTGATAACAGTGATAATTTAATCTTTTCTTGAAATGTTCACTTGGCTTGCATTTATAGAAGATAATTTTATACTAAATTTGACACATCCAATTGGAGAACAAAAATCTATGAAAATTGCATTGATTAAAAGTAGACAATTATTTAAATATTTGTAATTTTTTTTCATTGGACTGTTATTGTTTTCATTTAGCTTTTTTTTTAAAATTTATAACAACAGGTTTATACAGGTATTTATACTATTTATTAAGTTCACAGAGACAAATAAAAGGTTGAAGAAGTAGTTGACATTTTTTAATACATTAGATATATTTTTTGACGAAGAAAAATTTAGTTTATTCACTAATCTGCTCTACCACAAATAAAAATTATGGTAATGGCAGCAAATAAGTTGGTACAACAAACATTATTTTAAAGTATTTTTTATATTAATACAAGAAATAGTAGAATCCTGTGATAATATTTATTTTATTTCTTACAAGTTACAAAATGAGGAGTTTAAAATAAATAAACAAATTTTTTTAGAAAAAAAGACACTAGAATTTTCGAGTGACACTATTAATTATTTGTCAGCTTATACATTACTTTATCCCCCTAAAAAGCTGTTTTTTCCAGAGATCTTGGTTACAATTGTAATGGAAGCTTAAAAGACAACTGCTGGTTAATTAGAAAGAATGTCTGTAAAGGGATGAAAAAGAATTCATTTGGTTTGATGATGTAAGAAAATAATTCGAAACGGTATTTTAATTAAAACTTGTGAAATTAGAGAGGTCTCGGCCTTTTCTTATTTTTCTGGTTTGCAATCGGAACAATTTAAAAGCATTTTCTTGATAGTATACATATAAAACTCTTTGAAACTAAAATAATTTGTTGGTTTTTCTTTGATAAACATTAAAAAACTTCGTTCCTTTTTGTTTAGATGCAGATAATGCTCTCATCTTGTAAGATTTTAAAGAATTTTTTTGAGGTTATGTGTTGTCATTCCTTAAATGGTTACTGACTTGTTTTTTTATTTGTTAAAAAATATAAAAGTTTTTAGCTTTTAATAGTTTTTTAAAGAAAATAAGTTAAAGAAGAAGTTTTTTAAAGAGTATATTTCAATTAATTTTAAACAGAGCAATGCTTATCTTTTCGGATAATTATTTTTTTTTTTTGCATCCGTAGGCAATTATTAAAAAAAATTGTTTTTACAACTTTTAGTTACAAATATTCAGAGATCAAAATAATTGAAAGCTTTTTCAAAAAGCTATTGTTAAAGAATATTTACAACTTACTGCAGAGTATTTGTTTCTTACCAAGTAAAACAATTTTCAGTTATTTTAAAAATCGCATCTATTGTGATGTATAAAAAAATTAAAATGACTCACTGTATTTTTTAATATTTTGCTTATTTTATTCTGATAACTTATGAATCACCCTAAGCTATTGGTATAGAAACAAGCACAATGGATAGACGTAGAAACAAATGATTAAAAATAAATGCATTGTTTTCTATATTTTATTTAAGACCTTTAAAATAAATATGACATGAATATAGTCATTGAAAACGTCATATCCCTTTCATGGTATCTTATTAAAATACAATAATATGATAATTTACTGTAATTACATAAAATAAAAATCAGTATTTGAATTTAAACAATGAAATCAGTACAAAAGATAGAAAATTATTTCCTATAGGACAAAAATTATTTTCTTTTTCTTCTCCAGTTACATTATGGCTTAATATCTTAGTGGGCATCATGATAATTTAATTTTTACTTAACGTTCATCTTCGTTATTGAGTTGTTTGTTCAGTTTGGATATTTGAGATTCCGTGTATGCTGCTTTTCAATATTCGAATTTCAATAAGAGATTTTCACGAAAAACTAGCTAACTCTAAAATACATTGGGATGAGAAGATTGATGGATGTTTAAGTAAGTGAGGAAGCTTGAGGCATGAAATAACAGTAAATAACTAACTATAGATAACTACTGGAACCAGTAGATAAGTACTGGCTTAAGTAACTAATAGCAAATCGATGGTTATAATAAATAGAAAATCTATACCACTGGTCGCAGTAAATAGCAGAGTTAATACTAAGTACTCAAAAATATTTGAATGGTCAATCCTTTGCATGAATAATGCTGTTACTGCTTTGGTTTTTGCATAACAATATTCAGCAAATCAATATCTCCAGGTTTATTATTGGATACTTTCAGTATCATACACTAGAAAGGGAATGTCAGATTTACACTATTTGTAACTAGTGCAATCCTGGAAAAATTTTCCCAGTTCATCTCTTGTCCTTTTTTTTGGATTTATTTAAGGAGAGATCTTTTCGTTGCCATATGTTGTTCTTCAATTTGTTGAGGAATTTTGAAATGAAATTGGTCTGATCACTGTTTAGATAGATAAGCTTAACACAAAAACTTCATTTAATTCATACACCACCCTTCTTCAAGAACCGAGAATTGACATCCATCTCAAAATTTAGATAGTAGAGAGTTAACTGTTTTTCTGTAACGAGTGTAATTGTAATTTGGTCATTATGATTTTTTTTGGTAGATAATTACTAGTTTTAAAAATTATTAGTAATTATAATATTTTATGTTTGCTGATTATTTTATTTGTTGTTTTAAAATACCAACCACCTCGATTTAAGATAATTTGTTGTTAAAAACGGCATTCTATAAAGTTTTTTACCGACCTGCCCGAAGGCTTACGGAGAACTGCATGGCCAGAAGCACGACAGAACCTACTAGTACTAGCTGGATTCCGCCTTATTCGGCTCCACGGATAGGGTGATATGTAATAAGTACAACACCCCCACCACCTTTGGCTGCCCGCAACTGGGCTTGTTGTACTCCAAGGCATCAACGTTCACGCTATAGAACGTGTTCGAAAACACCCGTGGAGATGTATGGATCTATTCGCCGTCTTATGTGACGTTTCCAGGTGGCACCACGAGGAGGTGGATCCAAATCGACCCCCTGTTAAAAACGGTATATATGCAATGCATTCAGCGTTAGATTCGGAACAAAATAATCATCTACCAAGGAACGGTGCAATATATGATTTATTAAGCCAAATATACTTTTTTAGAGTAGTAATTCATTCATAAACAGCAGTTTTTCAAATATTTACACTGCATCAATGACTCAAGATGTAATAATTTTCCCCGAGTTGTTTCGGGTTATCATTGCCAATAAGCATCAATGTTACGAAACTGTTATGAAAAAATGATAGTGTTGTATGTCATTTAAATAAATAAAAATAAATATATAAAATTTGTAAAAATTTAAAAAAATTTAACTGCTTTCACTATAATATAAATTCGATTATTTGAAAACATTCAAGTCCAGCGAATGAAACGATTACTAAAAATCATTCGTGTACCTAGATTTTTTTCTAGGCTAATGCTATTTTCATTCGTTTTAGCTAAACGAACAGGATAATTTTATTTATGGAATAACTCGTGTGTAACTACATCAGTTGACTTTTTCGGCAATTAATTTACAGATGATCCCATCATTGTTATAAATACTAATTTTGTGCGATCAATTGATTGTCAATGAGAATAAGTTTCGGGAAATGATATTTCGTTCTAGAGACACGTTCTTGACAACAAGCAAACAAAAATTCATAAAAAATGTTTTTAAATATGATTTTTTTACACATGAATTAAATAAAACGTTAACGTAACGAGTTAAATAAAACGTTAAGTAAAATGTTAATTATTTCGTCAAAGTAGACACTTGGGAAATATAGTACAGCTTTTGACTTCATTGAATTCAAGAAGAAATTATCTTTGTTAATTATAATAAATATATTTTTCATGCAGTACAAAAGTAATGCAAAAAGAAAAAAGAATAAAACATGTGATTATACTATATAATGCAAAAACATTATTTAGATAAGAGGTCACGCGCTTAGAAATGTAAAATTGGAGCATATCTTGTTACTAATTTTTTTGTGTAAAATAATATGAGTTTCGTTTTTAAATGAATGAAATTAATTTGTTTTAAAAATGGAAATATGAACAAATGATCCAGTTTCATGATTTGAAAACGATCTTGATTTCATATTAATAACATATATCTGAACATTTACCATTAAAAACGTTAAAATCTACTTCATATTTTAGTGGTAAACTGATTGATTTTTTTAACCTGGTATATTTATATTTAGTTTTCAAGTGATAATTAGGTTTAACACAGTCACATTATTAAAAGTTGTTTTGTATTCATTGGAAAATGAGGAAGTTTAATAAAAGATTGCTGTATATGAAAAAAAAAAAAAAAACACGCGTTAAATTAAAGTTTGAATAAAATTAATTTATAAGTAAAACCAAAATATTTGGTTTAATAATTAAGGTTGGCTTTAAATAAATAATCACTAAATCATTTAATTATGAATAAATTAACTCATATGAGATTATTTATTTAAAAAGAGACAAATATCTCCAACATAAAATTTACATAACTTCTTATTATACTTATTTTATATATGTTGCCACTAATTATGTATCTAAAAGAAACATAGTTTTTATGAATTATTAAAATAAATTACAAAATATAGAAAGAAATTAACATATAACTTACAACGTTTTAATAAAATTATAAAAAAAAAAAAAATTAAAAAGACAAATATCTCCAAAATAAAAGTTACATAGCTTCTTGTTATAGATTTATATATGCTGATGTTAATTCTGCATCTAAACTAAACATTATAACATAGTTTTTTCAAATTATTAAGCTAAATTATAAAATATATAAATATTTAATTTATAACTTGAAATTAAAGTTACATTAAAAATAACAATCAATTTTATTTCAAACATTTATTAATTTCATTTATATTTTAAAAATTATATTCAATTACACTACAAATTGTAAAGAAAACAATTTAAAAATGCTTACAATTAGTAGCCAAATTTTCCATTATTAAAATTATTGTATTATAACTAAAAACAAGATTACAATTATTTTATTAACAACAATTATTTTATTATACATTATTGCACATTGCACATAGATATTTTTAGACATAACATTTTATTTACATGTTCATAAGGAATTTTAACTTTCTTCTGTATTTCGTAACATAACTTGAGTTTTTTTCTATTCCATGTAGAATTAATCTTTAAAAGAGTCATTTCCCTGAAAAAAAATAATTGTGAATTTAATGAATAAGGACAATTATTTGATCATCTGAAAATTTAAAAGACCTTTGTTAAGTTTCTCATACAAAAAATAAAAAATAAATTTAATAATCTTGAACATATTTAGAATTAAATTTGTCAAAATAGTGAAACAAATTCGTTTTCCAAAATATTTGTATATTGCTTCTTTTTACTGTTGATAAAAATACTTATTTAAAGTATTTTTCTTTGTTTTGTTCAGATATTTTTTGTTGTTGTTGTTGAATTATTTTAAATAAATTATTTTGAACGATTGATGTTAAAAAGAAGTGAGGAATTTATTTCAAACTATTTAATCAATATTATTTATATTTGAAGAGACTTTAAAATATCGTAAACGTTATTATCTGAAATTTTGAATACAATCATATCTAGGAATAGAATTAATCCTGGGAACTTTTGTGAAGAGACTTCCTAATTATCAACAATTTTTTTTTTTTACATTAAAACTGCTCTTAATGGAAAACTGTAAACTTTGTAATCGATACTAAGTAAATCACATTAGAAAATAATACTAAATCCTAAATAATGAAAATTTAAAAAAAAAAAATGATACATGTTTGCAAATATTCCAAAAGTACCTTGGCTTTAAATATCCAATTTAAACCAGGTTAATTGATCATTTTTCTTTTTTACTAGTATTCAGTGCATGGAATTAATTTAATGTTAAATATTAACATGGATTTAGTCTCAAGATAAGAACTGAAAATTAAGCATTTCATATAAAAGAAAAACAACATTTAATGAGAGATCTACTGCCGAATTAATACATACATATATATAATATGTGTGTGTATATGTATTTATATATATCATTTTTGCCTGTCAGGTATATTTTTTCCGATTTAAAAATACATTTTATTTTACAGCAATACAAATTCTATAAAAAATATATATATAATTTTTAAATGATTATAGACCTTGTATTTAATATATAAAATTCTATATATATGGATAAATTATTCTGTAGACATATTAGCTGTATTTTTACTACAGAAAGCATTAATTCTATATGTGGATATATATTTGCCTCAAAAGCGAAAGGGGAGTTTGAATTACTGACAAACGGAGAAAACATTATCGTGACAAAATTTATCTTGTTAAAGTGTGTGATAGATTGCATTTTATTCCCATTCAATATTTAAAATCAAAGATTTCTCAGACATATTTCTTTCAATTAATACATCTCAGATGAAAATTTAATATGAATTAATGAAAAATATGAATGATTTTTATTTTAAGATTATTAATTTTTTTATGTGTAAGTGGAATGCTGTATTTCGAAATTTATATCTATGCAATGGAATGACATCAAGACATAATGCTATAAATCTGAGGTTTCTATAGTAGTTTTATTGTTTTGTCTGACATTGGGACATCATACAATAATATATGACATTGGGCTGTAACATATATTACTATACGATTTAACCTATTGTTTATAAATAAAATTTCTAAAACAAAATAATTTTTTTTTGCTTGTTACTAAACATTAAATTACAATATTAAATCATACTCAAAGAATATCTAGTAACACAAGGATTATGATTAGAATTTCCAAATATTTCATGTCAACTTTCAATATTTTCAAATTATAAGGTTCTATCTCTTGAAATTATTTAATATTTAAGAATCTAATACATTTCAAGTTTTAAAATAAAATTCAATATTAGAATAATGGTTGAAGAGCATTAAAAAACATATCAGAATATTTTATATTTTGTAATTTTTAAAGTGTAAAAGTTTACATTGCTTAAGCATAATTATTTATGAAATAATATGAATTTATACTGAAATTAAAAGCTTACTGAGCCTTGAATCACTGATGAGAGATACCCGACTATTTCACTTGCCAACATAACATTGTCAAGGATTAGCTGTTTCCATTCATCCATTAAGAAAACTTCTTTTGCATGTAAACGAATGTGATTAATTGCTGAAGCTTTGAGTTCCTCATCGTCATGAAAGTGGGAAAGTTTTAAAATTTCGCAGACATTATCTGTTTGAATATTGGAAGACAAAAACGAACAGCATAACCTTTTCAATTTTTCATATTCGTAAAAAACACCTGCTGAATATAATTTCAAAACATCTTCGAATTGAAAATCGTCGATCTTTTCAATATACATAAATTCCAACATGAGTTTTAAAGTATAAATATCAATATTATTTATTTCAATGACTTCTGGTGGTTTGCTGGTCATCTCAGTTTTAAACAATTTTCTAAAAAATGTTGATCTAGAACATAAAACTGCCTTGTGCGCAAGTACTTGTTCGTTATTGGCACATAACTTCACATCACAAAATTTCTGCTCTTTGTAGTAATTTAGTAGATCTTCCATTAAAGTTCTTTCTTTTTTAATAATCTTTTTTGGATTTGCATATATTATTTTCTCAATACTTGAAATCTCTGTTCCAACTGAAATGTCCAACTCAAATCGTACAGATAGCACATCATCAGGGAAATACAAAACTCTTTCAGCCAAAAATTCATAATTGTTGAATGTTGTCTTCCAGAAAGGTTCCTCGGCGGATTCGAAGAAATGTGTCTCATTCATGACAGACAGTGGACTTCCTTTGTTGGCCAAAATAAAAGCCTTACATTTTAAAACAAAGCTTCGATCTACCTTTTCGGAGAGTGGGCTAATGTAGATTTTAACAGTGGATAAATCGTCAATAAAACTCATTGTCAAAAGGAGTGGCGGTATTCCATTCGAAGTGGAATGCATGACGAATGAAAAATTGAAAGGGGACTGCAAACTACTGAAGTCATTTATATGATGAATAAAAGTTTTCTTTTCGAGTTGTATTTGCGTTTTAGCATGAAATTTAATTGGATTTAAGTCTTGTAATTTGCTGATTCCTTTCAAATCCTTGGAAACCTCTTCATATATATTTCGTGGAACTTCACCACAGGAAACGTCGAGTGATTTAGCAGCAATAACAGTAGATGGCTTAGTTGTGTCATTGTTGCTGCAGTTTTTCCATAGTTCACAACATATGGATAAACTATCCTTAGATGATAATATTCTTGATTTGAAAAATTCATCTCGTATTTCACGTATAAGTCTTATTTCATGGTCTTTTTCTATTATTATTGAATCTACTTCTTTTGTAAATCGAGATGATCCATCAATAGCAACAATGTATCCTTTAAAACCAATACTGATTTTTTCTGGACCAGAATCTTTATCATCTCTGGAAAGCCTTACGGAAACAAACCCTTTACTTTTCAGTGATTTTGCAGAGAATTTGAGAAACCAACTAGTCTTATCCATTGAATTGAGACTGAAACATGGACTGAGTATTGGCTGAGTAAAAGTTGTAGTTGTAAAGCTGACGTTTTCAATTTTCCATATTAACGTAAACTTTTCTTCTGTAGAGGACATAATGGAACCTAGTCTAAGCACATTAATTAAAGATTCTACTGTAAAACGCATTTTTATGAACATTTATACGACAATTGGTGAGATAAAAAAGTTTTTTTATCAAAGGTAAATATAAGGAGCGATGCGTTGAAGGGTGAATAAGAGATAAAAGCAAAACCTAAAATGCCTTGTTTTTCTTATTGTAGTTACTTCCTGTTTTCGATACCGAAACTTAGCTATTATTTTGTTTTTGAGATTATTTCTTTTGAGTGTTTCATTTTTTAAATTTTAAATGATTAGATTATGGATAAATAATTTTGATAATTAAAACACTTTCTGATGTCTGGTCTCCACAACAGGACTTCTACTGGGATTCGGGTTAGTTATAATTGTTGAACTTGTTATACTTCCGAGATGGAAAAATTAAAATATTCTCGAAAACAGTACAGAAGTCTGCTTATGACTGTCTTCTTTAAGATGGAGTGAAGAGTGAGGAGAGAATTGTGGTAGCCACACAAAGTTTTGATAAAAATTTGATCTATATAATAGACAAGAGAGTAATGAAAGGGACTTTTAAGCCATAATATTATCTTTAACGGAACTTTTGATATCTAATATATATCATAAGAAATTTCGCATATTTCGTTCGGAGGAGGATAAATCGGGAACTGTAATATTTCTGCTAAATTAACTTTACAAGAAAAACAAAGCGCTATTGAAAAGGCCCGTCGTTGTTTCCTTTGTTTATGAGATGGATATGAAGTGGAAAAATGCCTTTGGAAAAGAATTGCACATTATCTGGAAAACATTGTCACAATAACCTAATTTTTGCACTGTTTACAAAAATAAAGAAGTGAGAGAATTAGTGATAAGTCATGATGAAGATGTAGTCAACTTGTGAAATCTTTTTTTTTTTACGAACTTTAACACTGTTAATAAGGGGATAAAATATTAAACGTAAAACTCCAAAAATAATAGATGCTGTCTCACAGCAAAGGCATAAGAAAAATAGTGCAATTACAAACGCAGAGAGTATATATAGTATGCCTTGTTTGGTGGCTCCAATAAGTAGACTTTCCAATATGTGTTCACCATATACTTGTCAAACTTAAAGGAGGACTACACTTTCCATTTGACTTGAACAAGTAGTGATTTGTGGCATAATATTAGCTGGCAAGCGAGGACGACACTTTAAAGAACTTGGAAACAATGCCATTCTTGTAACAGAAGAGTTAAATGGTTCGACTGAAGTTCTCATCGAAATAAACATTGCTAGAAAGTTAATCATAAGGAATCATCTGCAACTAAAGACTGGACTCACTACCATTGATACAAAGTTGGTTGGACGGTCATTGGTCGCACAAATAATGAGAGCTCAGGTGTGTTAATTTCTTTAATGCTCCCGACTGTACTTGAATTCCAGATTTGTGGGTTATTCACTTTGTGCGTATCACTGATTCCTCTGGAAAAGACATTGATTGAATTATAAGACGCAGTGTAATAACATTTCTTGGACACAGTTAAGATAGAAAAACAATAGGTTTTTATTTAACTTAAATTGGATTGTAGGTCATCTCTACTTCCAGATAATTTTGAGATTTCAGAGAAAAGACGACACAAGGTTGTGAAGAATCTTAAATAGAAGGACAGTTTAAATAATATTTAAATGTGCTTGAACAGTGGTTAGAGGTAAATATTATAGAAAAAGTGGCAAAAATTAAATTTCGATTTCCTGCACATAATTTACCTCACCGTCTGGTTTTGATGAGAATCGTACAACCAAAGTCAAGCCCGTATTTGAGGCTTTAGCAAAACGAAAAGGTACACGCAGCCTCAATACTTGTTTATACAGTGGAGTTAATCTAATTGAATTGATGCCAAATATTTTGTATCGCTTTCATTTCGAAGAAAGTAGAGTAATAGCTGACATTTACAAGGCCTTTATACAAATTTGTCCTTCACCCTATCTGATAAAAACTACGTGCGGTTCGTTAATTTAAAGACCTAAACTACAAAATTGGTCAACGATATCTGTTGGAGACGTCGTTCTCATAAACAGTGACAATCAGAAAGCATTAATTGGCCTCTGGGAGAACTTCTAGGACAACCTCTGGGACAACAATGATTCCTTCTTCAACAGGAATTATTCCTGGAAAAGAAGAAATCATCAGACTTTGAAAATTTGAATAGCCCGTGAAGAAATGAGATGAATTCCTTTGGAGATTGAAATGGCTAAGGATGTTCAAGCTAAAGTGCTAAGAAAGCATCTTGTTTATCTTGCATCTTGAAAGTATCTTGTTTTTGAAGTATCGCAGGCGCGAATGATAAGTTCTGCAGAACCTGTCAGTGCAAATCCATGCATTAAATCCATGCAACTTTATAATTATGAATCTGGCAACAGTAGAGTTTTGTTTTGTGTTTTTGAACTCAAGAATAGAATTTTTTTCATGTTCGTAGCTTGATGTTTTAAATCTAAAAAATTTGTAAATATTTGTGTTATAAAAAAAAAAAGAAAGAAATTATAAAAAAAAAAGCAAAAAGCAAAAAAAGAAAAGTGTTGCATTACACTTTGTGCATAATTGAATTATTGTGTATTAGAAATATTATCTAGTGTTGCCTCATGGATAAATAACTCCATGTGTGTAGTCAAAAAATCTAAGTGGAAGCCAGCGCCCGATAATATAAACTCCTGTCTGCGTGGGGTGAGCTGGCTGGAAGGAGAAAGAAATGTAAACACCAGCAAAGTACGTTTTGTTTTCGAATAAAAAATATGTGTTTTTAGAGTCCACTATTGTGCTATGTATTTTAATCTTAGACCATAACATCTAGAGTAGAATTTTGAAACCGGTATCTGGCAGCAGGTTTTTTTTGCAAATTTCTCTTTTTGAAAACAGTCAATCTTTAAACTTTGATTCATGTGGCCACAAGATGGTCAGGAAAGAACTACAAAAAATCTGTTGCACACTTTTTTTGATTCACTCTTGATTACAAATATCGATCTTTATTAGTAGTTGAGACTTTTATATGGAGTTGGCTCTCTAAACGGATTCTGAAGTCCTAAACAAAAATCCTTTGTATTATTTGAAAAAAAAAAAAAAGTACGACCTGCATTTACAAAAGATATGCATTATTTTATATCTATCAAAATGTAAAACAACACCTAGTTTAAAGAAGTTGAAAATCTTTAGTTGGTCGGAAGAGATAATAATTTTTTTTTGCCATCATAAAAAAATATGATGATGATGTGGTGTACCAAATTTTGTACGAAAATGCCTTTGCAGTTAAATGAAGATGTTTTGGCATATTCTAAAACGCAGTATGTTTAATCCTGCGTGAATGTCGCCATTTTGATTAATAGTGCCTCTTGCAGCCATAAAATTTTTGCTGTTGCCAGATAAAATTTGTATAATTGTGGTTTGAGAATTAATTTTTTTCGGCTAAATTAATCAATTACTGAATTTGTGCTATGCTATCTTTTTTTGTAGCATTCAATATGAAACGTATTGTTCATACGATGCAAAATTACTGTGCTTTTGATAATCGTAAATGTCTCAGTAAAAATTTGCACCTTATTTCACTATTCAATTAGATGTACTTCAATATATTAATTTCAATAATTCGCAATTGCGCATTCTTTAAAATATATACAATTTTTAAGTTAGAACAATATTTAACTACTTTATTTTGGTAATTAAATATTTATTATTAAAATAATGTTTTTTTTCATTTCACTATTTCCATTTTTACAAATGAAATTTATCATTTTGGTATCAAAATTCGTCCTGTTAATCCATTTTGTTCATAGTCGTATCTATGAATGATTATATGTATCAGCCAAAATTTTGAAATCAAATTCCTAATAAGAAAGAGAGTAGAAGTCCATGACGTGGGAAAAATAGGTTGACTTCAATTAAATATTAGTAGGTTGTTCATGCTGTATTACACAATGATTGCAATGAATGGCTTAATTCTTGCGAATTCTGTGTTCATTGTAAGATTTAGACGTAGAATAAGGAAATATAACCTTTGGATAAGATTCTACAGAAAAAAATTCTATTTGATTGCATTGAAATGAAAAATTACTCGTGGGCCGCATTTGTCGACAAGTAAAAATAAAAACTGAAATCTACTCGGCAAATTTCAACTTGTCATTTGTGAACATTTGAGAACGGATGAATAAACTCAGGAATATGTCAATGTTTAATAATGCAAGAGATACATGAAGCAATCGATTGAAATACTATAAGAATGGCCAAATTCAATAGCCACATGAATATAGCAATGTTGAATAGATCAAGAACCCCCTGCAGAATGAATTGTTCACAAATATCTAAAAGTATAAACACAAATAAGACAAATGTCGTCGTAAATGAAGAATTCCAAATTCTACAAGACACGTTATCATATTCAATAGCCAAAAGAATATATCAAAGTTTGAAAATTCTACTTATAAATAAATGAAATGAATTCCCAATTTTACAAGGAACACTATAAAATTCAATAGTCGGAAGAATATATCAAAGTTTTAAAATTCTAGGAATAAATAAAGAATGAAGTATTCCAAATACAATAAGAAGCACTGTACGGATCCAAAAGCACGGGAAAATGCCAAAAGGATAAATGTGAAACTTCAAGAAGAAGGAATTGATCAACGCACTAAGAGTACTTCTAACTACTGGATATACAAATGTTTAAAATTCCAAGCCAAGACGTGAAAAGTGCTTCAATATCATACTACAAAACACTTCAAATAAAAGCTAAATTCTCCAGAAAATTCCTTTAAGACTGACCTTATTCATGAAACATTTCAAGAGTTAGGTGACCAAAGTAGTATTTGGTCAAAATTTGAAACGGAGTTTTTTTTGCTTGACCCTCATTTTCGGATAACGTCACGGACCCCTAACCAGGACATCATGTTCACAAATGAAAAAAAAAATCCCGAACTCACATAAAATATGACTAATTAAGGATATTTATTCATTTAAAATGTTTACAAAAGTGCACAATTTATGATGCCCACCCTGAAAAATTGTTGTAATATATATAAAAATTTAAATTTTTGCATCTTTGAGGTTTTAAAGAGTGGTGGTCTTTTTAGATCAATAATAAGACATATCAATGACATATTTAGTGCAGGCACGTTAAGAAAGAATAAAAACTTTTATTGATTTTATTATGTTCATATAATTGAGCTAAATCAAATAAATGTAGAACAAATTATAATCAAAAGTTTAAGCAAAAGAAAAAAAATCTAAAATAATTTCTGTAATTTATATTTTAAGATTATTTTTTATATATTTTAAGATTTTTAGAAATTAATTTAAATACTTATATTTATCGAAACACTTTTTAATATGGAAACCTAAATAAAAGCTAGCATTCGGTGATTCGAAACCCAATGCTTATCTCTACTTATCTGAAACACTTATTATTTTTTTACGCGTACATTAGTTTCAGTTCGGAAAGATAAGTTATATTTTTCAATTGAATGTATAAGTGAGGAGTAATAAAAAAAAGTGAGATAATTAAATGAGATAAATTAAAACAAGATTAAAAATGTTAGCAAAATTTGATTTGCAATCAAACTGTTGGTATGAATTTTTCTAGGTTTCTATATATAAAATCAATACAAAGCAGCTACGTTTGAAAATCCTTTTTTGGAAGACATCATTTCCTCTTCTCAGCGATGGACACTTCGTGCATTTATTAGAACGTGAATTATCTGACATAAAAAAATTTAATTCATAGACATAACTCATTGTTCAGTATCATAATATGAAGAAAATTGTAATTATAATATTTTGTAAGCGGATAAATGCAATAAAGAAAAAAAAAAGGCATCTTAAAGTGCATGATCAAAAATGAATTGTTATCAGAAAGATTTAAATATACGATAGTTTATCAAACGTTTATTTCTTATACGATCTATATTTATTGTATGAATTTAATCACATTGTTATATAACATCAAAGTAAAACGTTTAAAATTTTCATCAATTAAATCAATATCAGAAAACATTTCAAATAACTGATGTGTAAACTATCTAATGTAACTGCACTTGTAATTGAAGTGAAAAATTCATGTCATATTCAATGTCAATTAGAGTGAAGTAAGGTAGATCTGATATATTATACTTATCCCCCTGCTTCTTCATTGGAGCAACAGTCTATAGTGGGCCAAGACTGTCTGCCTACTGCAGATTTTGAAACAGGAGATATTTTCTTTTTTACTCTGTAGGGTTGCTAGCCGAATATCCAGTGCTCTACAGTCAGGCCAAGAACTAAGGTGTAAAGTGGATACCAGCATATCTTAGATTTTGGAATTTTTTATGATCATCATTGAAATAAAAACCATTTTAAATTTTAAACAGTAAAGTTTTGGAAAAAGTCTTATTTAAAGTAATTAAAAATATGCAAATATATTTTCGAAATAGAGTTTAAGTTCAAAATTCGGTTCAAAAAATTATAAGCGTTTTCCACATAAATCTTTAATTTTTCAAAGGAAAGCAAATGTTTTTTTTTTATTTCTGCTAATTACCATGTATTTATTACAGAATGCAAACAATTTATCAAACAACGTTAATTTGTTTCAGCTTCATGGGAAACAAAGATTTCCAATAATCTTCTGAAGAAAATGACATTTAAATTACTTTTATGATCAAGAGATACACCTTTGAAGTATTCTCATTCTCATTAATACAAAAACTCTTTCACAAGAAAAAAATTAATGAATATAATTTTTTAGAAAACATAACATACAGTGCATTGCAGATTTCTTATGATACGAAAAAAACTTTTTAAAGTTATAAATATTAAATAAAATCTAAAAATATCCGGATAGTAAAAAGTTGAAAAACCAGTACTTTCATTTAAGGCGTACTATTTGAAATTTCTTTTTTTTTAAGTTATACCTAATATTTTAATCGGCATACTTTTATATTGGTATACTTTTTAATATCGTTTTTTAAAATAAACTAAGTAAAAGAATTTTGTTTACTAACTATTAATTGCCATTGACAGATTATTTTTAAAGTATTTTCTGAAAAAGTCAATTCATATTTACTTGAAAAAAAAATTTAATTATAAAATTGTCAAAAAGTTATTTTTTGACAAATATATTTATTTATTTTATGCATTCTTCAAAACAAGCAAACAAACAAAAAATTCAAAAAATGTTTTTAAATATAATTTTTTTACACATGCATTTAAATTTAATTTCAAGTTCTTAAAAATAAAATGTTAATTATTTCGTTAAAATAGACACCTGGGAAAAAGATAGTGATTCTTTCGACTTCGTCGTATATTAAAAGCGCTAAAAGAAGAAATTGTCTTTGTTTATTATAATAAATATCTTTTTCTTGTAATGCAAAAAGAAAAATATTAAAACATCTGATTATATGTAATGCAAAAAGATTAAAACAATATGAAGATAAAAGGTCACGCCCTTACAAATGTAAAATTGATGTTAAAAAGAAATAAATTTGGAACACATTTTGTTACTAATTTTTTTCTGTAAATTAATATGAGATTAGTTTTTAAATGAATGAAAATAATTTATTTTTAAAGATGGAAATATGAAGAAATGATCCAGTTTCAGGATTTATAAACGATCTTGATTACATTTTCTGAACTTACTTTTTCCTTCGATATGTGCATTTTACAAAAAAAAAAAATAATATCTGCTTCTTATATTAGTAGTAAACTCTCTGATTGATATTTTAACTTGGTATACTTCAATTTAGTTTTCAATTGATAATAAAATTTAACACCGTCAAATGATTAAAAGTTGTTTTGTATTCATTAGAAAACAAGATGGAGTTTAATAAAAGATTGCTGTAAATGAAAAAAAAAATGCGTTAAATTAGAGTTTGAATAAAATAAAATTATTAGTGAATCAAAAATATTTGGTTTAATTATTAGGTTGAATTTGAATAAATAATCATTAAATCATTTAATTATGAATAAATAAACTTATATGAGATTTTTGATTTAAAAAGAGACAGATATCTCCAAGTTAAAATTTACATAACTTCTTATTATAGTTATTTTATATATGTTTTTGCTAATTATGTATCTAAACGAAACGTTATAACATAGTTTTTTATGAATTATTAAGATAAATTACAAAATCTGGAAAAATTTGTCTTCTAACGTTTTATTAAAAATATTATATAAAATAAAAATAATAAATAAAAATATATAAAGTTATATTAAAAATAACAATCAATTTTAGTTCAAACATTTATTAATTTCATGCATATTTTAAAATTACGTTCAATTATTTTCCAAATTGTAAAGAAACCATTTAAAAATGCACACAAATGATAGCCAAATTTTCCTTTAATAAAATTCTTGTATTATAACTTAAAACAATATTCCACATATATTAAAGTATATTTGGATAATTATTTTATTACAGTTTATTGCACATTGCACGTAGATATCCTTGGACATAACAATTTATTTACTTGATCATAAGGAAATTTTTTAACTTTCTTCTGGATTTGGTGACGCAAACTTGAATTTTTTTCTATTCGATGTCGAATTAATCTTTAAAAAGAGTCGTTTCCCTGAAAAAAAAATAAAAAAAATAATTGTGAATTTAGAGATTAAGGACAATTATTTGATAATCACAAAATTTAGAGGAATTTTGTTAAATTTTCATACAGAAATAAAAAAAGAAATTTAAAAATCTTGAACATAATTAGGAGACGAAATTTCTCAAAATAGTGAAATAAATTGTTTTGAAAATATTTTTGTATTGCTTCTTTTTACTGTTGATAACAAGTACTTATTTAAAGTATTTTTCTTCGTGATATTTATTTGTTGTTGAATTACTTTAAATAAATTACTTTGAACAATTGATATTGAAAAGGAAGCGAGGGATTTATTTCAAACTATTTAAGCAATATCATTTGCATTTGAACAGGCTTTAAAATATAATAGGCGTTATTATTTGAAGTTTTTAAGTATAATCATATCTAGGGATATAGTTAATCCTGGAAACTTCTGAAAGGAAACTTCCAAATGACCAACAATGATATTTTTGTTTTAAAAGTACTCTTAATGGACGACTGTACGTTTTGTAATCGACACTATGTCAATCCTTTTAGAAAATAACACTAAATCTTAAATAATGAAAAAATTTAATAAATGATACATGTTTGCAAATATTCCAAAGAACCCAGGCTTTAAATATTTTAATAAGAACTTAGACTTAGAACTTAGATTTAACCAGGATTTTAATCAGATTAATCCTGTTTATCATTCTTTTATATGGTATTCCGAACGCCAGCACGGAATTGATTTAATGTTAAAAGTTAGCATGCAATTAAGTAATGTTATAAGATAAGAACTTAAGATAAGAAAAAATTAAGCATTTCATATAAAAGAAAAAAACTTTTAAGGAGAGATCTACTGTCGAATTAAAACATACATACATATATATACATATAATATGTGTGTGTGTACATGTATTATATATATATATATATATATATATATATATATATATATATATATATATATAATTTTCGCCTGCCAGCTAAATTTTCTCGGCTATAACAATACCTTTTATTTTAAAATAACACAAATTTTATATCAATATATATATAATTTTTTAAATGATTATAGACCTTATATTTAATAGGTAAAATTCTCTCTATATATGGATAAATTATGCAGTAGACATATTAGCCGTATGTATATGTGGATATATTTGTCACAAAAAGTAAAGGGAGGCAGTTTGCATTACTGACAAACGGTGAAAATATTATTACGACAAAAATTTATCTTGTTAAAGTGTTTGATAGAATGCATTTTATTCACATTCAATATTCAAAATCGAAGTTTTATCATACTTCGTACTTCTTTAAATTAATGCTCACAGACGGAAGTTTAAAATGAATTTTTGATTTTATTTTAAGATTATTAATCTTTTTTGTGTGTAGGTGGAATGTTGTATTTCGAAATTTATATTTATGCAATGGAATGACATCAAGGCATAATGCTATAATTCTGAGGTTTCTACCATAGATTTATTGTTGTTTTTTGACATTGGGCTGTAACAATATATTACTGTACGATTTTACCTATTATTTCTAAATTAATTTCCTAAAACAAAATTAATTTTTAGATTATTTCTAAACATTTAAATACAATATTAAATCATACTCAAAGCATATCTAGAAACACAAGAAATATAATTAGAATTTCCGAATATTTCATGTCAACTTTTAATATATTCAAATTATAAGATTTTTATCTCTTGAAATTATTTTATTTAATATTTATGCATTTTTATTTTAGAATAAAATTCATGTATAGATTAATTGATTGAGAGTATTGAAAAACATATTAGAAAATTTTATATATTGTAATTTTTAAAGTTTAAAGATTAAAAATACATAAAAATAATTATATATTATATAATATGGATTTATACTCATAATTATTAGCTTTTTGAATCATATGTACTTTGAAAGATGGAAACTTCATTAAGAAAACTTCATTTGCATGTAAACGAATGTGATTAATTGCTGAAGCTTTAAGTTTTTCATCACCATGATAGTGGGAGAGATTTAAAATTTCGCAGACATTGCCTGATTGAATATTAGAACACAAAAAAGAACAGCATAAATTCTTCAATTTTTCATATTCATAAAAAACCCTGCTGAATATAATTTTAAAATATCTTCGAATTGAAAATCTTCGATCTTTTCAAAATACATAAATTCCAACAGGAGTTTTAAAGTATAAATATCAATATTAATTATTTCAATGACTTCTATTGGTTTGCTGGTCATCTCATTTTTAAACAATTTTCTAAAAAATTTTGATCTAGAGCATAAAACTGACTTGTGCGCAAGTACTTGTTCCTTATTGGCACGTAACTCCACATCGCAAAATTTCTGCTCTTGTAATTATTTAGTAGATATTCCATTAAAGTCCTTTTTCTTTTTTTTATTAATATTTTTGATTTGCATATATTACTTTCTCAATACTTGAAATCTCTGTTCCAACGGAAATGTCCAACTCAAATCGTACAGATAGCACATCATCAGGGAAATACAAGACTTTTTCAGCCAAAAATTCATAATTGTTGAATATTGTATTCCAGTGAAGACCTTTTTTTTTTTTTTTGTGTTGGAAGAAATGTGTCTCGTTCATGATAGACAGTGGACTTCCTTTGTTGGCCAAAATAAAAGCCTCACACTTTTAAAACAAAGCTTCGATCTACCTTTTCGAGAGTGGCTAATGTAGATTTTAACAGTGGGTAAATCGTCAGCAAAACCCATTGTCAAATGGAGTGGAGGTATGCGATTCAAAGTGGAATGTATAATGAATGAAAAATTGCAAGTGGACTGCAAACTGCTGAAGTCATTTATATGATGAATAAAAGTTTTCCTTTCGACTTGTATTTGCGTTTTAGCATAAAATTTAATTGGATATAATTCTTGTAATTTTCTAATTCCTTTCAAATCCTTAGAAACCTCTTCATATACATTTCGTGGAACTTCACCACAGGAAACTTCGAGTGATTTAGTAGCAATAACAGTAGATGGTTCAGTTGTATCATTGTTGCTGCAGTTTTTCCATATTTCACAACATATGGATAAAACTATCCGTAGGTGATAATATTCTAGATATATAAAAGTAGTAGGGTATTTCATATATGAGTATTATTTCTTGGCCTTTTCTACTGTTATTAAATCCATTTCTTCTGTAAATTGGTATGATCCATCAATAGCAACAATATATCCTTTAAAACTAATACTGATTGCTTCTGGACCGAATCTTTATCATCTCTGCAAAGCCATACTGAAAGGAACCTTTCACTGCTCACTCCTCTTGCATAGAATTTGAGAAACCATCTAGTTTTATCCATTGAATTGAGATTGAAACATGGACTGAGTATTGGCTGCGCAAGACATTTGGTTGTAAAGCTGACGTTTTCAATTTTCCATATTAACGTAAACTTTTCTTCTGTAGACGACATAATGGAAACTAGTTTAACCTCGTTTATAGACTGGGTTTAATTATCCTTCGAACATTAGTTAAATCTTCTATTGTAAATCGCATTTCTGCGAACATTTATAATACAATTGGTGAGATAAAAAAAGCTTATCGAATATAAATATCCGAAGCGATGCGATGAAGGTCGAACAAAAGACAAAGCAAAACTTAAAATGTCAATTGTTTTTTTTTTTAATTGTTTCTGATAATTTTTTTTTTTAACTATTGTTTTATTTTGAAAAAATTATTTCTCTTGAGTTCAATCTTTTTCATTCCAAACAAATAAATTCTAAATTTAAATGCTCAGATTATGGATAGATAATTTTTGATAATTAAAACACTTTTGATGTCTGGTCTCCACAACAGGACTTTTACTGCGATTCAATGAATTATAATTGTTGAGTTTGTTATACTTTCGAGATGGAAAATTAAAATATTCGCTAAATCAGTACAGAAGTCTGCTTATGACTATTTTCTTTTAAGATGAAATGAAGGGTGAGTAGAGAATTGTGTTAGCCACACAAAGTTTTGATAAAAATTTGTTCTATATAAAAACGAGAGTGTAATGAAAGGAATTTTAAACCATAATATTAGAGAGTTTTTGCATACCGTACGTTAGTTACTGTAGGACGTCCGTTAGCTCTTTCTCCTAGCGCGCATGCTCATAGGAAATTGCGCATGCGTATCTGTAATAATGTTTCCTATGAACATGTGAGCTAGGGAGAAAACGCTAACGGACGTCCTACGGTAACTAACGTACGGTATGCAAAAACTCTCTATTATCTTTAACGGAACTTTTGATATCTATTATATATCATAAGAAATTTTGCATGTTTTTGTCGCAAGAAGATAAATCGTGGAACTGTATAATATCTGTTAAATTAACTTTAGAAGAAAAACAAAGTGCTTTTGAAGAGACTTGTTGTTTGCTATGTTTAAGAGATGGATATGGAGTGGAAACATGCCCTTTGAAAATAAATTGCACGTTATCTGGAAAAACACCATTTATTTTCGTGCAAAACATTGTCTCAATAACGTAATGGTTCCACTGATCACAAAAAATAAAGAAGTGAGAGAACTAGTGATAATCGAAACGCTAGTCAACTTGTGGAAATCTGTCATAGTTTTTATACAAACTTTAACAGTGTTAATGAGTTGAGAAAATATTAAACGTAAAACTCAAGCAATGATATATTCTATATCTCAGCAATTATATATTCTCAAAACAAAGGCGGAAGAAATGAATTACAATTCCAAACATAGAGAGTATGTATAGTACGCCTTGTTCGGTGGTTCCAATACGTAGAATTTCCAATATGTATTCACGACTTGAACAAGTAATGATTTGTGACATATTATTGACCACTTTAAAGAACTTGGAAATTATGACATTCATCCAACAGAACGAGTTGAATGGTCTAATTGAAGTTCTCATCGCAGCAGATATTGCAGGAAATTTAATCACAAAGGTACCATCTGCAACTAAAGAGTGGACTCACTGCTATTGAAACAAAGTTTGGTTGGACGGTCATTGGTCGAACAAATAATGAGAGATCAGGTTTGGTAATTGCTTCAAAGCTTCCAACTAGTACATAAATTTCAGATTTGTGTATTCTTAATTCTGTGGATATCACTGATTCATCTGAAAAAAAAGACGGCGATGGAATTACAAGACGCAGTGAAATAACATTACTTGGACGCAGTTAAAATAGGATTTTTATTTAACTTGAATTGAAGGTCATCTCTATTTCAGGATAATTTTTGAGATTTCAGAGAAAATACTGCACAAAGTTGTAAAGAATCTTAAATAGAAAGGCAGTTTAAATCTTAACGAAAGATGCTTAAAGAGTGGTTAGAGTACATGTTTTTATCTTACCGTCTAGTTTTGGATGAGAATCTTACAACCAAACCCGTCCAGTATTTGATGCTTTAGCAAAACGAAAAGTACACATAGTCTCAATGCTTGTTTACAGAGTGGAGTTAATCTAATTGAGTTGATACCAATCATTTTGCTTAGTTTCCATTTGGAAAAAAAAATTAGAATTATAGCTGACATTTACAATGCATTTATACAAATTTGTCTTTCACTCTATCTGATAAAAACTACATGCTGATTCGTTAATTCAAAGACCTAAAATACAAAAGTGGTCAACGATATTTGTTGGAGACGTCGTTCTGATTGGCAATCAAAAAGCATTAATTGATATCTGGGAAGAGTAACAGGAATTGTTCCTGGAAAAGAAGGAGTCATCAGACTTTTGAATATTAGAATAGTCCGTGAAGAAATACTGAGACCAATTCCATTGAGATTACTTGTGAAATGGCTAGGATGTTCCAAGCTAAGTGCAAAGAAAGCGAATATCTTGTTTTGAATTATCTGAGACGTGAATGGTAGGTTCTGCAGAACCTGTGAGTGCAAATCCATGTGTTAAATGCACGTAACTTTATAATTATGAATCTGGCCATAGTAGAGTTTTGTTTTGTATTTTCAATTCAAGAATAGAATTTTTTTCATGTTTGTAGTTTGATGTTTTAAATCTAAAGCTTTTGTAAAAAAAAAAAAAAAAGTAAAATAAAAAAAAAAGGGGAAAGCAAAAAAGATTGCTGCTTTATACTTTGCACATAATTGAGTTATTGACTATTAAGAATATTATCTAGTGTTGCCCCATGGATAAATAGCTCCATGTGTATAGCAAAAAAATCTAAGTGGAAGCCAGCGCCGGATAATATAAACAAACACCTCTCTGCGGGTTGAGCTGGCTGGAAGGAGAAAAGAAATATAACACCAACAGAGTGCATTTTATTTTCGAATAAAAGAGATTTTTTAGAGTTCACTATTGTGCTATGTGTTTTATTCTTAGACCATAACATCTAGAGTAGAATTTTGAAATCGGCATCTGACAGCAGGTTTTCTTACAAATTTCTGTTTTTGAAAACAGTCAATCTTTAAACTTTGATTCATGTGGCCACAAGATGGTCAGGAAAGAATTAAAAAGCTGTTGCACACTTTTTGCTTCAATCTTGATTACAAACATTGATCTTTTATTAGTCGTTGTGACTTTTTCCTTGAAGTTGACTGAGATACCTTTAAACAGATTCTGTAATCATAAACAACAATCCTTTGTATTATTTGAAAAAAGTACGTCCTGCATTTACAAAAGATACACATTATTTTATATCTTCATATCTTTCAAAATATAAAACAACACCTAGTTAAAGAAGTTGAAAATCTTTAGCTGGTCGGAAGAGAGAATGATGCCAATCGTTTTTTGCCATCATAAAAATGTGACAATGTGGTGTTTCTTTTTTGCTAAATTTTGTGCGAAATTATCTTTGAACGCCAATAAATGATGATGTTTTGGCGTATTCTAAAACACAGTACTCTTTGAATGACGTCATTTTGATTAACAGTGCCTCTAGTGGCGATTTCGTGACATGAAGAGTTTTCGCTGTTGCCTGATAAAACTAGTATAATTATGGTTTAAAAATTAGTTTGTTTCAACTAAATTAGTTAGTTACAGTATTTGTGCTATGTTATCCGTTTTTATACCATTCAATATGAGACACCTTGTATATAAGTTACAAAGTTAATGCTCTTCGATAATTTATGTCTCAGTAAAAATTTGCACTTTATTTCAGTATTCAAATAAATGTTCTTGAATATATGGCAAAAAATCGACAATTGTGCTTTCTTTAAAATATTTACAATTTTAAGTTAGAACAATATTTAACTACTATATTTTGGTAATTAATTATTTATTATTAAAAAATAATAAAATTTTTGAACTCCATATTTCCATTTTTGCAAATAAAATTCATCATTTTGTTGTCTAAATTCATTTCTGTTAAAAACATTTTTCATAATCGCATCTATGAATGATTATATCCATCTGCCAAAATTTTGAAATCAAATTCCTAATAAGATAGCGAGTAGAAATCCATGACGTGGCAAAGCTAGCCTTCAATTAAATGTTAGCACATTGTTCATGATGTATTACACAATGATTGCAATGAATGGCTTAGTTCTTGTGAATTCTGTGTTCATTGTAAAATTTAGAAGTAGAATAAGAAAATATAACTTTTAGACATTTGGTAACATTCAGCAGAAAAAAATTCTTTATAGATCGCATTGAAAAAAAAATTGCTCTTTGGCAGCATTTATAGACAGATTGACAAAAAACCCGCACTCACATAAAATATGGCTAATTTAAGGATAATTTTTGAGTTAAAATGTTTCAAAAGTGCACAATTTATAATTTCCATCCCGAAAAATTGTTGTAATATATAAAAAGTTTGCATCTTTGATATTTTGAAGAATGGTGGTCTTTTAAATCAACAATAAGTGAACAATAATAAGACATATAAATGACATATTTAGTGTGATGTTTAAAGAATAAAATCTTTTTGATTTTATTATGTTCATATAATTGAGCTAAATAAAATAAAATAATGTAAATAGATTATAATCAGAATTTTAAGCAAAAAAGAAAAAAAAATCTAAAATAATTTCTGTTATTTATATTTTAAAATCATTTTTAGAAATTAGTTTAAATACATATATTAATCGAACACTTTTATTATTGAAACCTAAATAAATGTTAGTATTCGGTGATCGGTGAAACACAATTCTTATCTCTAATTTAATGTTTTAGATACATTAGTTTCAGTTCGTAAAGATAAGTTATATTAATTTCAATCGAATGCAAAAAGTGAGGAGTGAATAAAACAAGTAATAAAAAGTGAGATAAGACAAAAAGTTTACAAATCAAAGAATGCGTTTAGGAAAAAAAAAATCTTTAAAAGATAAAATTATATTAATTATTTTTATTTTGCAAGATAGGAATTTAATAAGGATAATTTAATAACATAAGAAATTTTTTTTTAAAATATTATCAGGCATAAGTAATAAACTAATGTCGGCCCTCTACTACTGTGTCCAAAAAGTAAAACCAATTTTCAGTTTGAAATTCCCAGGGCTTGTGAAATTTCCATAGTGTTTTTCTTTTTAGGTTGCTAGCACTGTCCGTGTCATCTGTTTGAAATTTGACGTCAAAATATTCATTAGTGTTTGAGTTACGATTGGTTTTGTGAGACGCTAAAAGTGATTTCGACGGGTTTTTTGAAATGTCTGAATTCATTGAGCAAAGAACTTGCATTAAATTTTGTTTGATAAAACGCATAAGATGCTGCAGAAGGCATTCGGTGAGCATTTCTATATCGGAAAAGAAATGTTTAGAAGTGGTATACACAGTTCAAAGAAGGCAGAGAACGCGTTGAAGGCGAAGAGCGTTCTGGTCTACCATCAACCTCAACTGACGAAGTTCACATCCAAAAAAATTCAAGATTTGGTACTTGCCAACCGTCGATTTACAATTACAGACCTTGCAAATGATGTTGGAATTTCAAAAGGATCGGCGAATTCCATTTTGAGCCTCAAACGTGTCAAATCTTGATTGGTACCGAAAACACTGAATGCACCAGCTCACACTGCATTAATTCTTCTGACTTTTTCGAAAAAAATGAAACCCACATCGTTCCACAACCATCATATTTACACCGTGCGTCTTTTAGCTGTTTCCTAAACTCAAAGACCACTCCGGGACACCGTTGTGAGTCGATTGAAGAGATTCAACGTGGATCGGGGCACGCTTTAAGGCCTTCCCTACCGATGACTTTTTAGCATGCATTGAGGATTGGAAAAAAAGTTGGCGTAAGTGCATTTTGTCCTGAGGGAATTACTTTTGAAGGTGATGAAATAAATTTGGAAGAATAAATAAAGAGTTTTGTTTAAAAAAAATAATTGGTCTTACTTTTTGGGCACAGTGGTATATATATGTAATATGGTTTATACAGTGGTGTATATAAATATATCTATATTATTGGTGCCTGTTGGTCGAATGGCTGGCGCTAGGTCCAACAGGTTTCGGGTTCGAGTCCTGGTGGTGCAATGGATGTTTGTAGTTGTCCGGAATCCAATTTAAACCGTAAGTCCCGGTCTAACATGAGCGTTGCGAAGGTATTAATAACAAATATCAAATAAAAGAAAAATATATATAAAAATATTTTTGCATGAATACTAAAATAATGCATTTAAAATATTTAATTAACAATTTAAATTGCTTGTTGAAATCGAAAAAAAAAAAGAGAAAGACTCTGTTCCTTATTCTATTTGTAAAACAAAATAGCCTCTTTTACTTTAGCTATCTTATATTCCAAGAAGGGGGATACAACAGCTGTCTAATACCTCCGATTCCTGTGTGGCGAAAAAGAATTCTGAACCCAATTCCCAGCATTTCGAAAGCAATAGAGTGTTATAAAAACTTTGCTTCTTTCTTTTTTTCCCAAAAGGAAAAGAAGCAGTGAAATCCCAGATGCTGGAAAACCGCGGGCGAGTGAAACCATTTACAGCACTGCCTTAATATGCTGAAGTGTCACGGAATTTTCTCCCAATTTGACTTTTAAAAGGATTTCAGTAAGCTTTGGAAAGGAGTCCTATAATAGGGTTGTGGATATAATAGGATTTATTCCCAATGAGGATATAAAAAAAATCTCAGACCTAAACTAACAAGAGAAGTAGAATAAAAAAAAAAAAAAACTTTAGGAAAGCATTTTACCATTTAGATTGACGCTGAGATTTCCATATGAGAAAAAAAAAAGTATTATTTTGTTTTTGCAAGATTTTTATGGCCAGTTTGTTTATGCTAAACACCGAATGGCTTTCAAAAATGGTATTTCTCATGTGCGAGATGTATAATAGTCATTGTAAATAAAAGTATTTGGATGGAATTTAAAGTTGAATAATTTCATTAGATGAGTTTAATTCAAATACTATGTTTTTTGTCTTCTTAAATTTGTCACAAAAGTATTTTGTCTTAAAAAAAAAAATGAATTAAAAGTCTCATGAGCAAAAAGTTTTTTATATTGAGGAATCGTATCATTAGTTTTTCTGCTATAAAAACATTCAATAGATTTCACAAAAAGACATTTTTTTGTATATGAGTTAAATATTAAGACTTAAAAATAAGAGTATTATAATTATATTGGGACATGAAGTTAATAATCGTATTAGGTTCAGGACATTTAAATACTATTTATTTTGTTTTTTTAAATTTATTAATAATACATTGCTATATTTAAAAAATAGTTAAAAATCTCATATATGAAAAAGGAATATTCATTTTAAAGAATAATCTTATCATCAGTTTTTTATGTTAAAGAGTATACAATATTTTCATAAAAGATATATTTTTTTTGTGTGTATCTTTGTTGAAATATACTCAGTATAGAAAAAAATCATTAAAGCATTTAATCAGAACGTAAAATTGAAAGATTTTATCAAATCAGAGAATTTAAATGTCATTACTCTTCAATTTCTTGAAAAAAATTAAAATTTAAAAATTTTGTTTGATCTATGTGGGTATATTATAGGCTTTTTCAATTCCTTCTATTAACTCACACTCTCCCTATATATATCTTGTTCAAATTTTCAATCGTTCATAAATACTTTTTATTCATCCACTCAAATTCAAATATATTTCTTTTGAACTTGTAGTGGATGACACTTGGATGTTAATACAGTTCTTTCAAATATTAATTCATTAATTAAATTTAATTAATTGATTTTAGTTTTTTTTAGATTTAAGTTGCATATATTTAACAAAAGATGGCGCCAGATGAACTTAAAAAAATGAATGAAAATTATTTATGAATTTCTGCATTATAGTGAAAAAGTAGGAATTGACTTTGAAAAAAACTTTTTATATTACTTGTTTATCAAGAAGGAGTGAAAACACTATTTGTATATGTCAGCTGTAAAAATAATACATTTTCTAAGAAAACATGAAGAATACTCGAAATTTAAAAAAAAAGAAGTGCTTACATATAAACATGAGTCTTTTGAATAATGAAAAACATATTTTTAAATTCTGTTAGAATATATTATTGCCAATTTTTTAACAAATATAAAGTCTAACATAATTTTTCTTATTTTCTGTATTTTTCAATACTGTGTTGAGAACAAAAAAAAATGATTGATTTTTGATATTTTGTAATATATTTGATATAAGAATTGATACATCAATGTTAATAACTAAGTTTATTCAAAATAAAACACACAAATAAAATGGTTACAACATTTTAGTTTTTTAAAATTTTAAAAACAGGCAAGGTTAAAATCAACTTTTTACTGCAACTATTCGTCTTTCTCAATGTTTTTAAAACATTTCTCTCAAAAACTGTCAACTTCGACGAGTCATGTCTTTCTGTACCAATTTTACTTCTCTCGTCTCCTTCAACTGTTTTTCTCCCTTTCTTAGCGTGGGAAAAGCCTTTCGTTGCCAAGTGTCACGACCATCGGGACATGACAGGCCCTCCTGACAGAGGAAATCATCTAAAGAAATACAAAAAAAAGAAAAAGGGAAAAAAAAGAACAAGCATCATTGGTGGTTCCTATACATTATTCGATCCATTTCCCATTTGTAGATTCCTGCATCTTCTAAAAAGAATGTTAGGTTCTTCTATCCTAGATGTTAGAGATTCGCTGTCTCGAAAATATAAAAATAGGCAAAATTAAAACATCTAACAAGGAAAATTCTCGTTACAAAGGGGGAAAATGGTCGGTTCTTTTTCTAATCAATCACTAATCCTCACATCTTTTAATCATTAATTTATTGTTTATTTCTTGATGTGGTAGTCAACTTTTTACTGTGTCAGTCAACTTCGGTCCTTCGATGATCAATCTTGTTGCCTTCAAACGGTCTTTAGGCTTCATAAGGCTAAAAACGTTTACGTCCTAACAAATTGAGTTCTGTGATTACAAATTTGTATCCAATTGAGTAAACTGGAGAAGTATTTCTGTGTTTGCTTTTACTGTTTCATGTTGACACGTTATAGCTTCAAAACTTTTATCTTTTGCTTATCTGGTTACATAAAGGCTTTTTGTATAAAAATGTTGATTGCAAATATTCATCATCCAAAATTTGTTCAAATTGTAATTCTTTTCTTATTTTCATTTTTATTCCTAATATTCATTCAAAGAAAGTATATTGTGTATTGTATGTTTTATTACTATTTAGGATTCATTGTACTTCTGATATGTGTTTGCATTATTTATTAGGGCCATTAATAAAATGTTAATGACAGGAACGAAAGTTAATACAGATGTGAAAATCTCGAGAATTCTCAAATTGTCTGTTACCACGATTAATTCCAGTAGTAGTTTGGAGTGTCGCTCTACGGTCATCTTGTGCACACGAGGGCTAAACAGACCAGGACCTACAGTTTAAAGTGAATTCTGAATCACTAACAAAACATCCATGCCACCGCCAGGAATAGAAGGGGGAGCGCTAGGCTGGAGCTAGCCAATTGGCCACCAGGCCCTAGTAGTAGTTTGGGCTATTGTTCTACTCGTATTTGTTGTTCAACATAGCAATCAACAAAGTAGTTGGATATGAAAGCTGATTCTTTGTCTGGTAGGATTCAGATGGGAATTTAAATATTATTCATTGTAATCAGGTTCCTAAATGGCTCTTTTTGTGCTGAGTAGACTTAACTGAATAAAACCATGTAACTTTTCTGAAAGTACTAAAAAAATATGATGGTATTTTTTGTTTGTAGTTGGGAAAGATTCTAAAAACATTAGGTGCTATGCTTAAAGAGAGTGTTTTTCTTCTTGAATTGAACGTAAAAAATTCTACCTTTTTTTCCCCCTGGTTTTCTGATGCACAGAATGCATTCTACACAGTTTGTGATATCAGTCTCTATTAGCTTCTTTGCTTTGGGGTATACAAAAATCTTATTTCAATGCATCTTCAAATTTTGAGATTGAAAAGTGGAGCACATTTGTAAACTTCTCAAGTAGCATATCGCTTAGGGTACAAACAAAAGTTCTTTGTCATCTTAACACTCATTTTTTAGCAAATATCCATTATTTTCACCTTTCTATATCAAGAATTTAATCATCTGTGTGTAAAGGTCTTCGGCCTGTTAGTTAACTCTCAATGCAAAGAATCGACAATATAAATGCTGTTTCTGTTTAAAGCGTTGATATATTTTGTTTTCCAGGACAGTGATTATCTCGTATTCAAATTTCTTCTGGAAAAGTGGCCAGCTGGGAACTTTGGGAAAGACACCCTTCTTGGCTGCAGTTTTTGAAGGCTTGTATCAGTAATGATTTTGAATTACTTTCCGAATAGGTAAGTTCAAAATTATTTCAATATTTAAATGATAGCTACCAAGCTCATAATTGTACTATTTCTTTCGTTGAAGAGAATTTTTTTGTTTATAGTGGATAAGATAAAACGTTCAACCTCTCATTATGATGTTCTAACGATATAACGTGCTTGTAAAATGAATAAGAAAGGTTTGGGACAAAGAAACTTTTCAAATTTTTAAATACAGCTATCTGTTATAGACCAAAAATAAAAATAACAATGTTTGCAGTAATTAATTTTTGCTATTTAAAAATGTCACGGAATGAACTTTTGAAATAACCGGAAAATACCAAAATAATTTGTTATTGTTTGGTTTTATGTTGATTAAAGTTTTGTACTGCCTTTGTTTATACGCTGTTTAAATGGTTCGATTGCTTTTTTCATTGATGTGACTCAAAAGTGAATTTTTATTTGTAAAAAATACTTTTCTTGAAATTAACCTCAATGCCATATCGAAAGGCCACAACAAAATAAATTTCAATTTTAGTAGAACTTAGCAAATCGAGTTTTAAGAGTATCTGAGTTTAGCATGTTCGAAAACGCAGTTTGAATGAAACGTTGGATTATTCTTACGGAATTTTGAGACCAAAAGTTACATTTTTAAATTCATAGTGATCTGAAGGAGTTACAAAAGTAGGGAGTTATTTAGAAACATCATGATATAGTTAACATAAAATATCACGTTTTTGGATTCAAGCTTGTAAATACTTTAGCATCATAATGCTTTTTTACAAAAATATATATTTAGTCAAGGTGATTGAAATCTATAACGAAGTATTTGTTTTATTCACAAGCCCATTAATTAAATACATAAATTTGAATAGATTTTCAAGATTCCTACATTGTACGATAGAACAGAAAAATTGAAAGAATTTTCTGCATTGCACGTTATGCACCACGTTTGGGGAGATGCTTGTCTCCTTAATTTCTGAGTGTACTCCTAAAGTTCTCGTTTCTCTACTTAATTTTCTCAAGTCGTGTTACGATTTGGGGTTTCGCCTTTAAGTAGTAATTTATTTGCAGTTTGGTATATTTATAGCTTTTATTAGGTGTATAATGTTTATGTGATATGATTTCATTGCGTTGAGCTTTGTTTAACAAACGTGAAAAAGATCCACAGTGTCTTTATCATCAAATGCAGTTATAAATTTACTAAAATCTTCTTGCTTCCTTTAATCAGATGTACTCAGTTTTACCAATATAAAATCATCTTGTTTATTGCCAGCAGTCAATAGCAATGATACAATTAGGAGCTGGTTAAGTAACGTAGTTTCCGAGATCCACTATCAACATTCCGTTTAGGAATACATAAAAATGTTGGATAGCAATGATCGACTGCAGGGTTGGACATAATGCTGTGAACATGGTGAATATTTGGATTAAATACTTTGGTTTATTTTTTATTTTTAGGATGTAACGAAGATCTTATTTCATTACTTTATGCTTATTTACCCACATTTTTGAGCCTTTATTCTTGTGTATTGAATAAAACTGCCATGACCGACAATACCCCAATTATAGCAGTTTATATTTGTGTTTTATGGCTTAGAAAATTTGCAACGAACCCGGTTTATCATATTTTATTTATATTCCTGGTATACCAGTACGTTGTGTATTACTTGATCTTGTAATAATGTGTGCATTAAAAGTCTTCACGAAACGCTATACCTTTCGTAAGTCTAACTTTACATAGCCGGATTTAAGTAGCAAATAAAGTGAACCGTAATAGAAGCACATTTTTACATCAACAAAATTTTATGTCGATCTGCGCACATTGTAATTCATATCCGAAATGATGATGTTTTTCACCAAACACGATGACTCATAAGAATCATCATTTCGCTTAAATGATTATCCGAATGACGCTTTTCTTTGTTTGAGTGGGTAGGGGATGAGAGGATTTGTTTTTTTTCTGGAAATTTAATTCCCTGGTTGAGTCATGATTATATGTTAAAGTTTGATGGAGAGAACACAACTTTCGTATCCAAACTTTGCACCCTTCCATTGTTTTAAAAAATACGGATCGATCAAAATCGATACATTGTTCTTGATCTGATGATTTTTCGACAGGAAGGAGATTGCATCCAATAATTCTTAAAATTAGAATTATCTGATGCTCGAAATTTTAAATCTTCAAATTTTATTTCGATATCAAAGTTTCTGGCCCGCCGTAATTCATTCCGTAATTTTATTTTATTGGTAAGAAACAAGAGATTTCGAAAGTTTAAATATATGTAATATATCGTTTAGGTTCATAATCAATAATTCTGTACTCTATAGAAGATTATATTGTTATTGATGTTAAGATAAATAGTTCCTTAAATCAAATAATCAATAACAGCCAATTGTGAACAGTTTTATTTTATAATCATATGTTTTCACAAGGATATTCTAAGAAATATTCCATTGGCAGAAGTTCAAACCTTTAATTGTGAAGTTTCAACAATAAGTTCGAATGCCTGGAGTTTTTCACCACAAGATTGATCAGCTAATTTTTTTACACAAATTCTGAAGGCTAAGATTGTTTGGCCACATGTTCGATTGGTTAAATATGTTTACCATAAGTTCAAACGGTTGAGTATTCATGTAATACAAAAACTGGAATGCCAACGTTATTAACTAGTAAACGTTATTCAAAAAAAAACACATAAACACATTCATAAACAATATAATGATTACAGTGATTTAAATTTTGAATTTTAAAACAAGTAAGATCTTCGAATCAATGTCTTTTATTGCAACCTCCACCTGTCTTAGACTTTTTTTTAAAAGATCTCTCTCTAAAACAGACAGCTTTATGAGTCACACATCCTTTTCGTACCAAACTTCTTCTCTCGTCTTGTTCAACTGTTGTTCTTCTTCTTCATATTGGAGAAGCTTTACGCTAACAAATGAAGCACTCCTATATAAATACATGTATGAAATATATTAAGCTTTTGTTATTATTTTAGATAGTGCTTTGTATTCACTTTAATTACATTTGTAGTCAAAGATAAAATTTTAATCAAAGCTTTATTTTTCTGATCATACTTTATTTACTAACTTTTGATGAAATACCCTAAGTATTTTTTTAAGAAGATATGCGCATAAAACGTTTTGTATTCTCACAAATTATACAATTCTTATTACTATATGTAAAATGTATAGGATTGAAGCTTCAGCGATTTTTTCACAACTCACAACTTTG